>CM040757.1:27948289-28018289 GCA_022829145.1 Albula goreensis
CCTGTTACACACTGGGCAGACACAGAGAAACTACCCTGTTACACACTGGGCAGACACACAGAGACACTACCCTGTTACACACTGGGCAGACACACAGAGACACTACCCTGTTACACACTGGGCAGACACACAGAGACACTACCCTGTTACCCACTGGGCAGACACACAGAGACACTACCCTGTTACACACTGGGCAGACACACAGAGACACTACCCTGTTACACACTGGGCAGACACACAGAGACACTACCCTGTTACACACTGGGCAGACACACAGAGACACTACCCTATTACACACTGCGCAGACACACAGAGACACTACCCTGTTACACACTGGGCAGACACACAGAGACACTACCCTGTTACACACTGGGCAGACACACAGAGACACTACCCTATTACACACTGCGCAGACACACAGAGACACTACCCTGTTACACACTGGGCAGACACACAGAAAGAGTCCGGGGGGTGTAGTGGATGGTACTGCTGTGTCCGATGTCTAAAGTCCAGCCCTAGTCTAACTCTGGGCTGGGAGGTTGTTATCGCATGAGAGCCTCAACTTCTTTGGTTGGGAAATGTCTCTGTAATCCTGCTCTTTGCAGTCATTGCTCTTATCAGATGTTACACAGTGAGTCTGTGGGCACACAGTAGCATGCGGTCTTTGTCTTTGAGCTCCTTAAACCTTGGACCTGGGAGGTGTCAGGTGTTTTGTCCCGGACGCCACCCTGCCGGGTTTTTTTACCCAAAATGGACAGCCATAGTGCTCTCATTGCTGGAGGAGACACCCTCACTTATCACATCCGATTTCCATGAATGAGTTCCATGGTAGGGCGTCCTACACTTAATGCAGCTCATACGGTTTACATACCGTCAGTTTCACCTGATAGCTGATGTTTACCGTAGCCAAATGCGGCCGAGAGAGCCGCAGCACCTCCCGGCCTGCAATCAGACCCACATCCTTCCTCAGGAGTGGAGGAAATGAGCTCCTGCACAGAGGTGCCTCTCAGCAGCACTGACCCCTTTCACAGCTCCACGTGGGAGATACTCCACCCACGATGTGATGCTGATAGGAGGGGAGCGAATTGGGCTGCCTTTTTGGCCCAATGGTTACCCGCAGAGATGGAGCCATAAAAATTGATAATGCTTCAAATATCGTCATAACAAGGACACATATCAGCATTGCCATATTGCAGTCATTCATACCATATATTAATATATTTAAATTACTGAGGGCTATCTGCTAAGCTTCTGCATGTTAAATAGCAAGCTTATGCAGTCCTGAACTTTAGCTCCAGGAGGGAAGTGAGCTAGCAGCGTCCCTGGCTGTGAATGCATTGCCCTGTTTTCTTCGTTATAAACAGGGCAGAGCCGAATCCTGTTTTACTCTGGGGTGCAGTTGGGCTGATGGAGTGATAATTGTTGGATAAGCTAATGGAGGAGTGATGGCTTTTAATAAGATCAGGTGCAGGAAATAGGGGATCCCGGGCGTCTGAAAACTCATTCATCTGCCGTGAAGCCTCGCTGGAGCTAACGTTAAACTCACGTGGAAGTGTCGGGCTTGTGGCTATGCAGCAGACATGGCCTTGTTTTGTTGCACGCCAGTGCTGTCATCACCCACCCCCACCCCCCGGAGTAAAGACGCCGGTCTGCAGGCTCCATTAAGGCAGTTCCAGTGAAGGTCACAGGCTTGGGGTGGGTAAAATGGAGCCCCTGTTCCATACAGTGGCATGTGATCGCCTCTTTCTCACTGTCCGTCCTGCACACACTGTGGCCAATCAGGGCCTAGCGCTCTCATTAGAGCCGCCAATGAAACGCATTTCTGACCGTCCACCAGCTTATGGTTCAGGAGGGTCATTCGCGACTCATCTCATATCTTAGGAAGAGATATGTTACTTTCCAGTAAGTATGTATGCACAATCGCTCAAAAGATCACAAAATAATCCATGAAAAAACGTAATGCTCAGGGGGTTAATTTTAGCCAGACTGTTACTTTATGGTGTTTCACACTCTTTGCAGGTTAATGGAAGATCCCTTGTCTAAATCTTTCCTCAGGAAACCCATCAGAAGCCAGGCGACAATATTTATAGCAAAACTGTGTGTTTATTTCATCAAAAAAACTATTCAGAAGTTTTAGTCTGAAGAACTTGAAAGTAAAGGAATTCACCCCACCTAGATACCAAATATCACCCATTGAGTGTAATGTGGCAGAATCTGACAGTAATGTAAAACAGGGTAAAAAAAATCGTCATGGATAGTGACAACATAGGACCTGTTGTCCCCTTTCTACATCGCACCCTTATCCAGTCTGAGCCAAAAGGCATAATGGAGACTCTGTGGAGCTTCATGAGTATGTTCCCGTATAGTCTCTTGAGGAGGCAGCGGTAGAGATGTGGCAGGGCTGTGCTCCCTTACTGCGGCAGTATGGAGGCTTTCGCACCAGGCTGCCACTGCTCTGCTAGCGTGACCCAGGGCCCCTGCATTCCCTGTGCTAGCAGTTCCGCTGCGAGCCTGGAGCGTTACGTAACTCCTGTGGAAAGTGGAAAGCTTTGCTCTCTGCAAGGGCATCCACTCCAGAGCACAGATGTGTAATGCAGCTCAAGGGAAGGAGGGGTCCTTTGTGTGTGTGTGTGTGTGTGTGTGAGAGAGTGTGTGTATGAGTGTGTGTGCGAGTGTGAGTGTGTGTGTGTGAGTGAGTGAGTGTGTGTGTGTGAGAATGTGTGTGGGTGTGTGTGTGTGTGTGTGTGAGTGAGTGTGTGTGTGTGTGAGAGTGTGTGTATGAGTGTGTGTGCGAGTGTGAGTGTGTGTGTGTGTGAGAATGTGTGTGTGTGTGTGTGGGTGTGTGTGTGTGAGTGTGTGTGAGTGTGTGTGCGAGTGAGTGTGTGAGTGAGTGTGTGTGAGTGAGTGTGTGTGTGAGAGTGTGTGTGAGAGTGTGTGTATGAGTGTGTGTATGAGTGTGTGTGCGAGTGTGAGTGAGTGAGTGAGTGAGTGATGTGTGTGTGTGTGTGTGTGTGTGTGTGTGTGTGTGTGTGTGTGTGTGTGTGTGTGTGTGCGTGAGTGAGTGTGTGTGTGTGTGTGTGTGTGTGTGTGTGTGTGTGTGTGTGTGTGTGTGAGTGTGTGTGCGAGTGTGTGTGTGTGTGTGTGAGAGTGTGTGTGTGTGTGTGTGTGTGTGTGTGTGCGAGTGTGTGTGTGTGTGTGTGTGAGTGTGTGTGAGAGTGTGTGTGCGAGTGTGTGTGTGTGTGTGTGTGTGTGTGTGTGTGTGTGAGATTGTGGTGCACGTAGTACTCACCATGTCAGTGTGCATACTCAGTTATGCTGCCCATCTGCCATTAGTGTTGTACCACAGGAATTCCTCTGTAAGACTGGAACACCCAGTCTCTCAGCAGAAAGCAACATCACGTGATTGGCTAGAGTCTTGATAGACATCCTCAGTCCCCCATCTCTGTGGCATAGAGTATAGAGACTGTGCTTTCTCACCAGTACCCAGAACCAATGGCGAACCGCTGCCATGGCAACCTGAGGAGGGCACTCTCACAGTGTCCTCACGGTTTGTTTGCCCAGGTCAGCATTGTGTGGCGAGTCGTTCTGACATTGTCCAGAACGGACATCGACCTTTTGGAGACTTTGTACTCAGAGTAGACAGCTCTGTCTGTGTCTGGGGAGCTGGAGGGGGGCCCCAAAATCTTGAAATAATTAAACAGGGGTGTTGAGAGGGCTCCTGAGGGGCGAAGGGTGAGTTTGGGTTTTTGGGTGAGCCAGCTCATGCGCAGACTCTGAGACTAGAGGCGCAGAGAGCTCGTGTTTTACTGTTTGTTTGTGTGAATTGGGGAATGACTGCAGTCAGAGGGGTCAGGGGTAAGGTGTGTTTTAGGGGGCCTGTCAGTCGTAATGCTGAGCGGGACAAACTATAAGCTATGAATGCAGCATTGTGCGAGGGTAGCGTTGAACACCTCATGGAGAAGGTTGTGTAAGAGACGCTCCTCGTTGGGCGGAGGGTGTGAGCGACCGTAGGAATGCAGGGTTGGGGCCTGGGGCGAGGGAGAGAGGAAGGTGTGGGAGCCGAGCTCTGGGGAAACAGACGAAGCCGCGCACCCCTGCCCCGCCCAGCAGCGCAGACACACAACGCACACTGACAGCGCTCACTGGCAGAACCCTGCAGCGTGTGTCTGTGTGCGCAGCTGCAGTCAGTGTGGCTGCACAGACGTACTGAGGGCACGTTGAGCACCCTGGATTTGGACCGAGGGGGCAGAGGGGGTCTCTAGCGGACTCCACACAACTGACAGAACTCCCAGAAGGCTTTGCAGGTGTTCCTATAGGTATGCTATGCTGATTGAGCTTCAGGAAAAGGGCGGGGTCCTGAGCAAAACATGGCATGTTGTTTTCTCAGTGCTGAAACTGGATCTCTTCAATGGCTGCTGAAAGCCACTGAAGGTGACCTTCCATTTTCCCCTCCTTCTTAGAAAGGTTTTTTCTGCAGGTTTTCTCGTTACGATAAAAAGTGCAAAAGTAAGCAAAGTTTTGTGCTTTGTCATCATGTGTCCAACTGTCTATCACTGTCAAGATTTCCAGAGGGTTGTGATAAGCAAGCTGTTGTACTTGATAGGAGACTTTTAATTACGTGCTGTAAATCGGTCACTTGTCTTTTTCTTGTTTTGTACAAAACTTTTTACAGAAATGTGAGTTATAAATTGTGTTTTGTGTGTGGGAACACCAGTGTCTTTCTGTGGAGGGTGTGGGTTTTGTGTGTGGGAACGCCAGTGTCTCTGTGTGGAAGGTGTAGGTTTGTGTGTGTGGGAATGCCAGTGTCTCTCTGCCAGGGTGTGGGTTTTTTTTGTGTGGGAATGCCAGTGTCTCTGTGGAGGGTGTGGGTTTGTGTGTGTGGGAATGCCAATGTCTCTCTGTGGAGGGCGTGGGTTTGTGTGTGTAGGAACGCCAGTGTCTCTCTGTGGAAGGTGTAGGTTTGTGTGTGTGGGAACGCCAGTGTCTCTCTGTGGAAGGTGTAGGTTTGTGTGTGTGGGAATGCCAGTGTCTCTCTGTGGAAGGTGTAGGTTTGTGTGTGTGGGAATGCCAGTGTGGGGGGTGTGGGATTTTTGGCTCATGCTGTGTTGGGCACACACACAGAGCCTGGTGGCCGTGCTCCCAGGTGAGGGTCCTGTGGTGCCCGTGCTCCCAGGTGAGAGTCCTGTGGTGGCCGTGCTCCCAGGTGAGGGTCCTGTGGTGGCCGTGCTCCCAGGTGAGAGTCCTGTGGTGGCCGTGCTCCCAGGTGAGAGTCCTGTGGTGGCCGTGCTCCCAGGTGAGAGTCCTGTGGTGGCCGTGCTCCCAGGTGAGGGTCCTGTGGTGGCCGTGCTCCCAGGTGAGAGTCCTGTGGTGGCCGTGCTCCCAGGTGAGGGTCCTGTGGTGGCCGTGCTCCCAGGTGAGGGTCCTGTGGTGGCCGTGCTCCCAGGTGAGGGTCCTCTCCGCGCACACACACACATAACAGCAGGAGGGAGCCGCCTCATGACTCATCCCTCAGAGATCTGTCCTTGGATGCAGCGCTTTGACAGGAAAAAAAATGAATCGTAAACCTCTCTAGCACGCAAAGCGGCTTAAACCTGGGGGTGGGGGTGGGGCTGTGAGATCTGCTGATATTTAATCTTCCATTTCTCTCTGTCGTTGGATATGAGTCTCGGCAGGAGCCGGAATGACCCTGTATGGGACAGAGGGCCGTTGTGATTGGTCAGAATTTGGCACTGTGTGCGTTAAGCCCACGCCTTAGGAACAGGGCTAGCACGCGCAGCTCAGATGTAGGCCGGAGAATTTTCTATTGGTTCAGCATTCTGCTGCTTCAGGCAGGTGTCCGTGGGATTGGGAGTTTTATCGGTAAGGGCAGTGGTGAAGTAACATCTCTGTAGTGTATCGGTGCCATCTTTGGTCTGTCACATGACATTGCTGCTGTAAGGCATTGGTTTGGATTGTGTTTACTGGCTCCCATAATTACTGCGCATGTGCACACACACGCACGCACACCCTCACATACGTGCGTGCACACACACACAGCAAGCTCAGCGTAGGCTACCCAACCCCGCCCCCTCCCTCTCCCCTCCCCCCTCCCCAACCACCAAACCACCCTATTTCTGCCAATCAAGATGCAGTGAATTAATCTTTAATTTTTGCTCCTACTCCTGAGGAGGGATTACAGGAGGGATTGTCCCATATGCGTGTGCAGAGATTACGTTGTTCTGACATTGTTTGGCAGTGTCCTCTCACAGGACTGACCTCGGGACGGACAGGAGTCACAGGGCATGGCAGGAGACTGAGACAGAGGTCGAGAGAGGTCAGAAAGGGACAGTGAAAACTTTCAAACAAAACCCAGCTCTGGATTCTTTAAACGATGGCAAAAGCACGCACCTTTTGGCTAACGAACCATAGGAGTCTGAGTCCAACGTGCGTCAACTGCTAACGCTGGCGTAGTGTTGTAGTTGTGAACAGGCATGATTGAAATAAACGTATACACAGAAAACACAAGGCAGTACAGTGAACGCTGTGTGGATGGAGATGTGTGTGGTGCCTGTGTGAATGTGCATGTGTGAATGTGTGCCGGCTCGCTGACCTGGAAAAGCTAATGTGAGGCTGCGGTCCAGGTGGCAGAGCCTGGGCCCTGTCTGAGTGGGACAGGCGCGGGGGGGCGGGTCTCTATGTAACGGCTGGGGTGGATGACGCTGTTCTCTGGGTTCAGTGGGGGGCCTTTGTGTTGCTGTCAGATTGTGTGAGGCGTGATTCTGTGTGACATGGAGTGCTCTGCCCTTTGTCTGAGTCATTTCACCCTCTCTACACATGTTCACACACAAAACATACACACACACACACTCTTTCTGGCACACACTCACAAATAGGACTGATCATACCCGCCCAAATGACCTAACACACACACACACACACACACACACACACACACACACACACACACACACAAACATATACTAACACACATATGCACATCCATACACTCACACTCTTTCTGTCACACACACAGCACATCATGCACACCCAAATAAACTCACATACACATACACACACACTCATAAACATACATACACTCACAAACATATGCACATAGTCTACATACACACACACACAAACACACACATACTCAGTTTGTAGTTCAGACATTCATATCTCAGAGCAGAGCACACTCTTGTTTTTCTCTATAGGTATGGCACCCATATAGTGAATGCCCTGAGGAAAACTGCATTGCACATATGTCCCATCATGCAATGCAAGAGGCTGAGAATAACACCAGCCATTCAGGAAAGAGCAGTATACAACATGCCTATATATAGTCTGATAGAAGCATCAACACAAACGTGCTGGTGAATGCTGTGACAACATTGTGGCTATCCAACTCCCTTTAAGCGCTTTATTCATTTTTTATGTTCAAGGTAACTGATATAAGCGACTGTAGACTGTTTTAGGGCCCAGAAGCAATCATGTTGGCTTTTTGTCTGTGTTACATCATCCCACTTTTGCTGATAAGACTTTCTAGTTCATCTAATAATACGGTAGTCTATTTGCTACTGTGCCATTATGGTATTTGGTCAGTGTGCTCCATGTTGACTGTGTTACAATGCATTCAGTGCTGACTGAGGGGCCTTTTTTTGTGGAATGGTTGCCTTAGACTGCAGTGTGTCTTGGGTGACTTGTAAAATTTAGAAACAGTAACATAGTGCCCTTTGTAGGTGTGGCTTACATGGTTTCCCTTTCTTTGACACATTTCATGTGTCTGTGTTTTTGGTCAGCTTTAGGTTTTTTATAAAAAAGGGCCTCAGAGTTCTCTCTCGCAGCTCTCTCTCGCTCTCGTAATTGCGCATGAAAAAGAAGATAGCCGAATTCAAGGATAATACGATGTCATTCACCCTTATAACCACTAGGGGTCATGGTTGCATTTTGTGTTGCTGTGCTGCCCTTAAGCTCATGAGTTTGTAGTAAGTGTGATTAGCACTACAATGAAAGTAGGGTCATCAGAACTTTGGACAGCATTATGGCTGGACAGCATAAGTTTTAAAGTTTCAATAGTATCCCTTTTAGGGTTAGTTGTGTCAAAGTGTTTTCTTTTTTTGAAATGTTAGAGGAACCTCTCCATGTTCCCGTATCGTATGCCTGTGGCTGTCCTCTTATCATTCAGGGCTCTGTGGTTTTTTTAGTGGGAGTCCAGCTTTGCCTTTGCCGTTGAGCTTTAATTCACTCAGCAAGCACCTGACTCTTTGCCATCCAAACTCATCATTACACCGTTGGGTTGATTATTGGTGAACGTTTTCTCCTTGCAGCATGTCATCGTTGAAAACAATTGAGTCACTGTGGTCTAGAGCAAGAACTGAAACTGTTATGTAATTAAACTCTCAGATAGGGCTGTGTAATGTTTGACTATGACCGTTAGCTGTATGGCTGAGTATGTAACGCTGAGATGCGTTTGCTCTGTGAGTGAGAATGTTCCGGCTAAAACCACATCCTTTTGTAGAGGGACAGAGCAGAGTGTTCTTGCCTCAGCCCCCAGTTAGTGGTGTCGGCCGACCAGAGGATGTGGGAAGTGATCTACGGTCTGGCGTTTCTGGACTCCTCATCCTTATCTGATGCACCCCACTTCAGCTGAGCTGCAATCCCAGCAATGGGTCAGCCCTCTGTGGAACCACAGTGAGGCAGATCATGATGCTGAACTCTGCAGGGGCTTCTGGGTGTGATTCTGCACTGAGAAGGTGTTACATGCCTGGCGTTGTACCTGGTATCACTGGTTTAAACCAGTGTGGCGGTAACCATGTTGACTTCCTCTGGAAGAAAGTAGGGTTGTTTGGACCAGTGTGCTGACTGCTTCTCTCCCTCTCCTCTCTCTGCCAAGGGTACGGTGTTCAGCCTGGAGGAAGAGGAGGACACGGGCGTCGTCATAGCCGAGGACAGTAACGACATCTACATCCTGTCCGGGGAGCAGCCGGACCAGTTGAGCCCGCCCGCGTCGCTGCTCGGCGTGGGAGACAGCAGCGGCCCCAGCTCCTGGCAGACGGAGAGCCTGCCCGTGTCGCTGGCGGGGCACGAATCGTGGGCGCAGGTGATGGACCCCGAGGACGCCAAGAGCCTGGACAGCAGCGACGGCGCAGCGCTGGCCGAAGAGCGCAGCGAGAACAACTCCTCCAACTCGGACATCGTGCACGTGGAGCGGGAGGAGGCGGAGCTGCTGGAGGCCGGCGGCGAGGCGGCGGTCGAGCCCGAGCTACAGGAGAGCGTCCTGAGCGTGCTCGGTAGCGAGAGCGAGCTGGCCGAGCTGAGGGCCGGGACTCCGCCCCCGCCCGAACCCGAGCCCGTCGTCGAGGCTCCGCACGTGGAGGAGCCCGTCCTGCAGGAGGCCCCGGTCCACACCTCTCTGGCAGCCGAAATGGAGGCCCCTACCCCAGCCGCCCCCGCCGCTGTGTCAGAGCCCGAGCCCCCCGCCCCTGTGGAGGCCCCAGAAACCTCTGAATCCACACCCCCCAGCCAGGAGCTGCCCCCACCCCCACAGCCAGAGCCCGAGCCGGAGCCTCTCGTAGCTCCGGCGGAGCCCGCTCCCCCTCCAGTCGAGCCCCAGCCAGAGGTCGTGGAGGAACCGACCCCAGTGCCCTCTGACGCACCCCCCTTGGAGGAGCCGCCCATCGCCCCACCTGAGGAAACCCCGGCGCAAACAGAGCCAGAGTCTCCCGAGGGTCCCCCATCCTCAGAGCTCCCCGTGCTGCTTTACGGTGGCGCCGCCCTGGTGGCCATTGCTGCAGTGGTAGCATATGGAGCCATGGCCTACAGGAAGAAATAGCAAAAAATCCTTCCCAACCCCCTTTCCCCTCACCTCCGCCCCCAGCCTCGCCCCGGCACTCTGCTGGTTATCTGGGCCGCTGAGGGGACTGGGGCTCTGTGCCACCTGTGTGCACCCCCCTCTTCTCATCGGTTTTGTTTTCTGTCATGTTATGAATGAGGGTTTTTTTTTCTCTCTCTTTAATCTTCCTCATACGCACATCACTCCTACAACCCTTGCTGTCTGGACACGGACCGTTTTAGGGTTCGTCTCCATTTCTTTGTTGAGTGTTTTTGATCGGAATGCACACTGGTGAATCGGTTCGCATCCTCTCTTGGCTTTGGGCTGGGGGGGCTGTCTCAGAGGTCTAGTGCCCTGTGGAAGGGAGGGAGGGGGGTGTCATTCAGGGAACCACAGTCAGGGACAGGGCTTATTAGGGTGAGTCCCTTCACATTTTTCTTCAGCCACATCAGGTTTTTAACACGAGCAGGAGTAGCGGTCCAATCAGAGCAGCGTTCAGAATTCCCCCTAATTTCTGCTTATCACTTTTACCCTCCTCACTTTTTCACTTCCTGTACAACAGTCTAATTTATCTTGCATTCCACACAGACACACACACACACACCCTTCCCAGGAAATCGCACACACTGAATCTCTGGTGAGGACCCCCCCGTTTTCACTGCTGTGAGAGTAGGAAGTGGTTTTGACTGGACAAACGGTCTGTCTGACATTACAGCCTCCAGCACCAACAGGCGTTTCATGTTTTCATTTTTTATTACCTAAGAAGCAGATGCATTCCATTACCCCTGTCCGTGCTGTCCCCCACAACTCCCACTTTTTCATCATGAGCCTTTTTCACTTCTGCACCTTTGATGGGATTTCTTTCATTTTTATATACAATTCGGGAGCCCCACAAGCCACCCAGTAAAACTGAACCATAATTTTATGTGCTTAGCAAATCTGCCACAGAAACACATTCATATGTCTGCCATAAATGAATTGCCATTGGTGAATTTTAGTTGCGTTGTCACGGTATAGTGCTGTTGCTGCGGTATGTATGGTGGGAAGGTCCCCAGTAATGGGGCACTTATATGGTCAGTAATCTTAGTTTGGCCTGTTCTGCAAGGTTGTCCAGACTGGTTTTCACATGGCACATTTATTTGGCCGTAATATAGCAGCAGAGTTCCTTCTTTGAAATAAAGTTCACTGACTTCATCCTTTTTTTTCCCCCCTCCTTATTTTGAGATTCCACTGGGCATACACAACTTTAGTCTGGATTGCGGTAACTGAAAGGACGTTTCTACATATTTAAGTAAATCAGACCTCACTGAGGATCTGCTGCTTTGGCTAATTAACCCTGAGAGTGCCAAGAGTCAGACACTGTCATTTCACATTTAGACTGAGTGCTTAAGCGCTGCCTCCTCCAGGTGAAATGATTGTAATGAAATGAAGAGTGAGAGGTGCACTTGTATCGGTTGGCACTCATCTTCATAGGATCAGCTGCCTTTCGAGGCTGACGCTCAGGTGATTGATGGATGTCCTGGGTTTCCTTGACAACAGCAGCAGTACCTGAGACCTCTGTGACCAGTTCCTCCTGTCTCTCTCTCCCCTTTCTCATATCTGTGCTCTTCTGTGCCCGATCACGCAGCCGCTGCTACGCTGCAGACGGCTCAGTCCTCTGCTTTTCGTCTCGCCAAGTTATTCCAGCACCAGATTTTTTTCGGTTTTAATTTCACCAATCCACACCTGTTGGAAGATCTGCCCGAGTCATGAAATACCTTCAAAGCAAAGAAGCGGCTCAAAGAATTCTGAGCGTAGATGCTGGGACAGTGTCACCTTGGATATTATTATCCTCTGAGGTTGTTGTCATGGCATTGTGACATCATTTGTTAAGTGTCTTTAGCGAGGCCGTTGCCTTTGTCATCTGTATTACCCCCCCCTTGGAAATCTGAGCTGTGCTCTCACAGCTGATCAGCGATTGCCCCCACAGTCTGTCATGCTGGGGATGAGTTGCTCTGTGTGCATCTCACTCCTTCTCTGCTATGGGCACCATTATGCGGGGTTTCGCTTTTATCAAAGGTTTTGTGTGTGTCTCAAAGTGACCGAGGTATCGCTTTCTCCAAGCTCTTTCCAAGCCAAGTCACACTGTCTATGGGGGGGGGTAGGGGTGGGGGGTGAAGACACCTCATTGTTTCTTTTTTTTTGGGGGGTGAAATTGTAGAACAGTGGACATATTTTCATCAAACCAGTAAATGTGGATCTCTAGTTTGAAACTATCAAAGGGTTATAACTGAACCTTGCATATATGTGTGTGTGTGTGTGTGTGTGTGTATGTATATTTGCGTGAAAGCGTAAAATGCAGTGCAGTCAGCCAGTACTGCTGATCGGTGCTGTACCATCAGTGCTAGACATGGGGATACTTCCACTGCCTCCTGAAACCCAGTCTGGCTCTTGTGGAGTACGGTTTCCCACCCCACACACCCCAGAAGACCCACAGCTTGTCATGCCCAAAACCTCTCGCACATACGTACACCCAGGGCTAGGTCATAGCCACGTAGAATCCCTGCTAATGCTCCCACTGCAAGAGACACGCAAACCAGGGCCACTCCTCATCTTTAGAGTCTGACTGTGTCTCTTGTCCACTAAAAACAAAACAAAAAAACTCATGGACATCACTAAACATGAACAGTAAAGAAATGCTAACATCAGCACTGCCATAGACAATCAAAGCAACACCACAGCAACAAGAGTTCCCTCAAAGAGGAAAAAGGGATATGCGTTGCAAAGCAAAAAAAAAAAAAAAGGAACACTTTGCAATTCAGAAATATTTTTGTCTGTTCTTCAGACTGGCTCTTCATTGTCTCGTGCAATGTGATTTAAAGAGAATCCACACACGATGCCTCAGGTGTCAGGTTAAAAAGCATATTTTTCTACAAGGTAGTCACTACAGAGAGCATTAGCTACAGTTCAGAGAGCAAATGAAACCAGAAACATTGAACAGTACGGCACAGACCCTGATGAACACTTGTCGTCTGAGAGGTTGTATACGGATGCCTGTTTACCTGCTCAATGCAGGTCGGCCATTTCTCTGCGGTGGCGAGAAATGCGTCGGAAACAAGCATGGAATCGACACACCTGTAACCTAAGCAGGTCTGAGTGCTGGCAGTGCAAGCCACTGACCTGAAGCAGCAGGTGTGCTGCCCACCTGACAATGTGGGCTGCAGACCCACAGCCTGTCACCTGTATACTTGAGCAAATACACAGTAGTGTGCGCACACACACACACCTCCATCATACACAGGTAACACACACAGCAGGGTGCAACCAGGTGACAGGAGGGAGTCCAGTGTGCACGATGCTAGTGTAATGAGATCATAGCAGGACTTGGTGTAACGAGAGAATGGAACCCGTGTTTTGACACACTTTTCTTCTGATGTATTGAAATGTGAAAAAAAAAGGATGTGTTTATGTGAGGTGTTTTGAGTTGGAATGCTTAAGATTCTCAATCCTTACTACACGATATGAAACGGAATGTGTATTTCTTTTCAAATTGGAAGTTTGGAAAGAACAGTCTGGATGTAGAAGCCCCAGCACTTTGTACTGAGTTTCCTAAGTGTACAGTTTAAAACCAGGAGTAATAAAATAAAAAAAAAAATCCTGAAACCCAGGGTGTGGTCTAGCAGTCATTTTGAAAACGATACTGACTTGGTGAAAAACGGCAACGTAATCTTAACCATTTGTTCAGTAGCCATAACCCATCCACTGTACCTTGCCACTTGAGAATGAAGATTCAGTATCAGGAGTGGAAAATTCAAGCTTCATAAAGTAGTGGTGCCACCATGCACTAAACCAATCAGTTGTAACTGGCACAACTCTTAAGCCAGGAGCTGTTTTGTGCATGAGTGGAACAAATACATGGTAGAACTTGTACTTGATTAAGTTAGGCTCATCCATCTCTACAAACACAGAGCTGAACTGTCATGTCCCCTATTGGCTCCCATACAGCTTCCCTCTCAGGTAAGTGAATGTACAATGAATACCCCCAAAACTACAATTCACTTACAATTTCAATTGCTTCAGAACATTTCAGGGTTTCCTAACAGAATAACCACACTGATTCAGTCCGTAAAACCATTGACATGTTTTTTTTACCTTCAGATTTAATGTAAACACAATTTGGACAGATGTTTATTAAAGCAAAGAGTTTGTTGACATTTTGACTCTTACTGGATCTCAGAGCCACAGCTATATAAACATTTTCAATTTCAAGAATCAACCTGTGATTGTTAAGAACTGAGAATATACTGTACTCAAACTATCGGCCAAATTAGATCAAACAGTCACTGGTGACATATGAACCTGTCCCCCCAACTGGCCTCAGCAAAGCAATTTCAGCTCTCTTATTAACCATGAACAATTAACCATGAAGTTAAACAAAGCCAGTTTTAGAACTCTGAAATAAGTGTGATCACATTAGCTTACAATACTGAAATTCAGTTTGCTGTGCTAATAGTAAACAAATGAAAAGAACATTGGGAGTTGTAGTCCTTCACAATCAATTAACACAATGAATTCAACAATTCCAAGAGAACATACTTTTCAAAACATTTTGTTTATCACAGAACACATGAAGAAGTAGATACAAAAATATTGCTCTCACGCTACCATTAACTGGAATGCACAACTGTTTCAAGTGAGTAATTCAAAGCAAAGCATGTCATTCATTGGTGAAAAACAAAGTAAAACAAAGATTTCAACAACGGCAGGTCCATCTGGAATGGCAGTATGGCAGTGGTGACCAGCAGTTCTGGACAGTTTTCAAAGCACGCGATATAAATGTAACACTGTTGAGAGAGAGAGAGGGAAGATTGACAGGTATAAAGTGATACGCAGCACAGACTCCAATCAATTTGGAATACAAACAGGTTCAGTAATGAGAAACAAGAACAGTGTAGATGCTATTCCAATTCAGAACCGTCCGTGTTCCATCCTTTGGTTTCGTTTTTAAATTTGGGAGTCCAGTTGAATGCCAAAGAGTACGACCTCCCAGAACACCACAACACACCTGCCTTTTTGGTTAAGAGATTTCCTGCTCAACGCATCATTCCTGTACACTTCAGAGCAAATCCATTAAGTGTGGATTGCATTGCGTCACATGATTTGCTGCTGGATGATAGCGGTAGGAAGGTAAGCTCACCTGTGAGAGTCACCTCTGCGGAGTGGGGCTGATGTACTGCAGCGCGGTTCTGAAGAGGTCCTGGAGCAGGCCAGGGACACTCTCGCACACCCCCTTCACCAGCATCATGGTGAGGGCCAGCATAACCCGTTCCTGGGGCATCTGCTCCAGGCCCGTTCCCTGGCTCCTCTTCAGCATGACCTGCACCTCAGTGGCCAGGTGCCTCCTCCAGTCCTGCAGAACGCAACACAACAGATGCTAAAGGCAGCATGCCTGTGGCGGCTAAGCGTGAATGATAGGACACATCTACATACACCACCGTGAGCTATTAAACACCAGTATTGCAGAGAGGACACAGCAAACAGCAATGTGAGAAATTGATGGTCCAGAAGTTGGACACATACCCATTTTTTTTTTTACCCACTGAATAGTTTTATAAGTTGCAAAAACACACTCTTTCAGGAGCTAACCTGCAGGGGAGAGCTCGTCAGCTTTCTGATCAGGCTCTGAGCGGACCGGGCCACCATATTCCTCTCCATCCGGTCAGCTATCTCGATTAGCTCTGCGGCCACGTTCCTCAGGACTGCCGCATCTTCAGGGTTCACTGGACACAGAACAAGTGCAGTACGACAGAAATCAGCACACTCAGCAACTCTGAGCCCCCCAATGAATCCAACTCATATACATGTGTGTGTGTGTAAACATGTATATATACATATACACACACGCACCTCAACCATCACAACCACCAGAAATTAGTCATTATTGAGGGGGTGGGAAGTAAATATTGTGGGGGGGCAAGTAAATGATGCTTAGGATTTCATCGTTTTTTCTTTTCCAATTATTCTACAGTTACTGTTGTTAAACAGATGCTACCAAACAATGTAAAAATGGGGAAGAAATAAACCAGTGCTGACATTTGCAAAACATGTTCAGACCTATCGGAAATCACTCAGTCAACCATAGCGGTGTATGCAGTACAGGTTTCGTTCTTTGGTGGCTTCCTTTGCTGTTTGTTACGTCAAAACGAAATCACTTTCATCACGGCTAAATAGAGAAGTATTGAACAAGCAAGCTGCCCACATATCAATGGAAGACAGGTTGCTGAAAACACCTGCTTCCTCTTCTCAAAGACAGCTGCACTACCGCCTTACTGTCTGCAGTTTTATTAACAGTCAGCGGGTTTTCAACAGCTAAAAAGTTCTGCTGCCATCGAGCTTAGAGACCCCCACCACCTCCCACCTAAAACCCTTCATACTGGGCTTACTGCTTTTAACAAAGGAAGTTCGAAAAACGGCACTGTGGTTCGATATATATACAGTGAAACCTTCCAACGCTGTATGTACACCACGGATCAAAGCTGTTTATTTGGGCAGATGCTGCCACGAAAGAGAATTCCCCTTCTTATGTCGGTTGATCAACCTGTGGTACAGAAAAAAAAATGCACGAAGGAACCAAACGCCCACCCTCTTCGACATGGGGCTCCAAGCCCCTGATGAACTCTCCTGTGTTGCAGCTGAAGTTCCCATCTGTTTGCAGCTCTCCGTCATCTTCTGCGTCAACAAAACCATTGCTGTTTATGTCTCTCCCGGCCAATTTCTGTCCCAGTGCATGCAACTGACAAGAGAGCTCCAAGTTTTTGGTACCCTGCTGCTGGAGGAAGAACAGGAGGACTAAGGGGTGGACGGGGTCCGACCCCACATCCCTACTGTCCATTGCGGTCTCGAATGCTCGAACTCAAGCCTGCAGAAAGAGAAAAGTGAATGAGTCTGTATGATAAAGTATATTATTTATATTACCCCACGTTAAATAACCAGTCGTAACGTCAAGTTGGAAGCTATCAGTACTGTGCATATTTACAAATGACTTTAGTTTGATACAAACTCTCACTCCCGAGGCAAATTCCATCTTTTAAATTAAACATTACTCGCAAACTTTTATAAAGACAGGAAAATTAATGTGTATAAAAGTAGCAAACATTACGTTTTAACTTAGAATGGTGGAGATGAACTATGAAAGTTATCACTAGGAGCTTGAATCTCGTAGCCTACAGCTCCTGAACGCTTAACCGCTTTCAGCTATTGCTACGCCCCCAGAACACAGTATCGATACATTAAATACACTATTCATTACGGGTAGTTTGTGAACTAATCGTTAAAGCAGTCGATATAAAATCAACAAATAATATTAGTAAAATGGCTAGCTAGCCAACATCGCAAGTTTCCCCCATCTGCAGTCAGAAAAGGCGATGAACCTGAGCCATGCGGCTTTGTTTATTTCTGAAATAGAGATGCAGCGCGCGAAAACCACCAACTCTTCATTTTACTCAGACATTAGAAACACCGAGCAGAAAAACAGAGATTACAGCCTGATCACACTGACTTTTAGACGGACTGGTAACGAAGACTTCCTTACAGACATGTACCACCTTGTTCAAGTGCGAAAGTAAAGGAACGTAGGCTATATCGCAAGTCTTGGACCCTGGCTCTCTCACAGCAAAGGAAATTCAGAAGTATTCATTGGAATCTCTTACCAGATGAGATTAGATTTGTATTAGAATATGGAAATTCCCTTTAACCAAGTAATGAAGTAATTCTGCTTTGGCCCTTCGCATCCCGTTGTTGCAGACACGAGGATAGTTCTTTTGTTTGCAAAACAACGTGCGGCGCAGCTAACTCGGCTAACGTTACAGGCAAATGGACTGTACCAACTTATGAAGCGTTCTGGGAACAACAAACGCAGAACGAGGAAGTTTTGCACATTTTTTATCCGAGTACGGGCCTCGCTTAATAGATCACTGCCAAGATTTACAATAGCAGAAAAATCCCCTCTCGAAAATGAGTGATGAAATCCTTCTGCAGAGAATACTGGGAAGCCCAGTACTTTTGTTTTTTTCAGAACAGCAGCCTGAAGAGGAACATTTACTGAGAACTTTCTCCAGGTGTTTGTCCTCAAAAGGAAGTAGGAAATGATCAATTCGATATCGCGATGTTGAATACAGCCTTCCAAACTGCACTGGATGTTAATTCGTCTTTTTAGGGGCAACGATGGGGAGCTTCATTTGAGGGTGAAATGTTGAATCTCCCATTAATGTGTACTTACGTTTCCTCTATTGAGACAACGTAGATACTGATAGCCCAGCGGCAAAAACTATAACGCTCTTTATTCTGAGGATAACTCGTTTGTTCGAAATGCAGAGCTGCTAACAAAGTAAGCAAGGGTAACAAGGTTGCCAGTACACATGTCAAATCTTAAAGGATGTAGCCGTAGAGTTTAACAGATGGTTAGCCGTGACTCTAAAGCTGATTAGGGAGACTGTTATACTGTAAAGCAAACAAGTTTTATTAATCATTGTACATTTTTCTAGGTAAAATTTCTAAGTGAAAATAATTGCACAGCCTAAAATAGCACTTACCGAATTGTCACCGTAAGAGCAGAAGACAAACCCACCTCACCAAGGATGAACAGTGACCCAGCGCACAGAAAAAGTCAACATGAATTTCATACCCTAAACTATTATAAACTATTATGCACAGTGCGTAGGCAGAGTGAAAGTTAGCATCTTCCTCCAGTACAAATGGGACTGGAGATAGTGGTGCTAGCTGCTTTGAGCCTCTTTAGTTGGGGGTTTCCCTCAGCAGAAGAGTGAAAAGGGTCTGCCAGAAATAGATAAGAATAGCAACAGCAAAAAAACAAACACACACTAATATGTAGAGAAATAATTGTATACAAACTGCCAGACAGCCCTACCTTACAGAAACATTGAACTATTTAGCCTGTCAATGAAATAAGGGCAAACTGAAATCCACTGGGCATCTGGTAAAGAAACTGAGGGGTGCAGAATTCAATTAGAACAAGCTTAAAACTTTTATTTACAGTTTAGAAAATTAAGACCCCATTTAAAAACAAACTTGAATGACAGATCACTTTCAACCAGTGTTCCAAAGCAGTATTTGGCAGTGAGCAACTGTCACTGAAGTGTACATTTACCCACAATGCAGTGCAATTCACTCTGGCAGCTTCACAACACCTTGTAAGTCAGCTGAACGTGGTTGGCAATCACATGATCGGGAGAGATGAGGTTGCAAAAACAACAAAGCTTATCATTTAACATTTCAGGAAAACGTTGCCTTGTATGAGAGGACTCCTGTCCGGACTGGTAAATAGTAGATAGCCAAACTGACAGGGCACAAATTGGTATGACCACAACTCAAACTGTGAACCTAAATAACATAAGGAAAGCTGAAGCTTTTCATTCGCACGTCCAAAAGGCATCGCCCCAGGTGCTGTTCTGCTTTTTTGCTCCATTCTCTCTTCGTCTTGAGCCTCAGTCTCCACTGTTCAAAGCTGTTACACAGGGGAAGTGATGGATTCAAGTCTCCCAAAAAAAAAAAAAAGATGACAAAAGTAACAGCACTTAGTGTTTAGCAGCTCTGTGGTCTCATGCTTGCAGGGGGCTTCACCCTTTAGTCTCTGTGGAAATCTAAGAGGCACAGAAGCAGATAGTCCCATTGCTAGTCTGCAGCACAGTGTCCAGGGATCTTAATGTCCACGCTTTAGGCTTCACAGAAGCGAAAGTCGTGTGTGGGAGAGAGAGAGAGAGAGACAGAGGGAGAGAGAGCGCGAGAAGGAGACAGAGCTCAACAGAGGGAGAGAGAGCGAGAGAGAGAGAGAGACAGTGCTTGAGAGAGAGTGTGAAAGAGAAATGGGCTTGTTGTGGCCTGAATGTGGTTAGGCACGCAGGGGTGTATTTAATGTCAGTATCCTGGGCAGCCAAGGCTTAGAGATCTAGCAGAATTCCTCCCCACCCGTCTGGAGCCAGGTCTGGGCAGGGAACCGTCCTGAACGAACTGGTTGACTAAAGACGAGAGGGGCTGCAGGGGGGACAGAGCCGCCATCCGGGCCTCCTTCAGCTCTCTGCAGGGAAGACAGACATTTACTCAAAACCACTGATTCATTCACACACCATTTCATGACAAGTCAAACGTTCAATCACCCTATGACAAAACGGCAGCAGCGTAAACGATAAAACACGCAGAATGGAGAACGCCACTAGCATAGAGGTTCAATAAATACAATGGTCAGTCATAAACTGGTCTCATTTTGACTTGATCAAAGCAAAAGCAGCAACAGTGCAGACTGATTCTACACAGCCATGGACTAATCATTTTGAGAAACCCGAGGACGGAGGAGAGAAAACTTTTGTATACAGCGGCTTTACATGAGGGCCATTCTCCATCATGGAGGTGTCACATGACTTTGGACAGGCTGCAGAGTATTCTGAGTTCCCCTCAAACATACCATATTCATATTCTGTAAGAGCCAGCAAGTCATGAGACTTATCTAATGCACTGCACCATGACCAAAATGCAATTTGGATTATGGGAGTATAAAAAAAGTAATATATGGCAATCTGAACAAACTAGTATACTCAAAAACACCTGTGCTTCTAAGGTTTTCCTAACTAAACAAATCCCAGAATGCACTGCAACCAGATCAAAACAGCTTGAAGATGAAGTAACTTTTGGGCACAGAATGCTCAAAAAAAGTATTCTGGTATGTTTTGCATATTGCATGTCATACAAAACAGCATGTACTGATCAATATGCTTTCAGATATATTCTGCTTACCAACTGTTACTATTCAATATGTAGTAGACATTTAGATAGACTGTTGAGCCATTTCCTTCAATAACTGCTATTCAAATGGCACCCTCTGGTGGATGCAATGATTTTTTTTCAATTCAATCATTCAATTGAACTGTAAACCCTAGGTCTGTACTTTCGACTCTTTGTATAAATACAATGCACACAAATACAAACGAAATACAAAAACAAAAATCACCTCTCCAGCATGGCAGTCCGGAACCTCTCCACGTTTAGCTCCTTGCGCAGCTGTGAGGCCATTTTCTGTGCACTTTCCCTGCGCAGGAAAGGGTGTCTGCACAGAGCAGACGCAGACGGGCGCAGGTGGGGCGTGGGGTCCAAGAGCATCTAGAAGAACAGAGTGGCTTCTCAGACTAGCCATTCAAGACTATTTCAAAGTGATCACAATTTTGGGGGTAAAACACCACCCTAATGAACCTTTAACAGACTCTCATAACAGGTGAGATTAAGGGTCAAGTTTCATAGGTTTCAGAGGTTTTTGGTGGGTTGGCCCAGAGCTGGTACCTGAATGAGGCTGCGCAGGGCGGGCGAGAGCTCTTGGGGTAGAACGGGCAGCTGGGCCTGGCGCAGTCTGTGCCACTCCTCTCCGTTCTGCGGGAGCGGAGGTGAGCCAGCTGCCAGCAGCACTGTCAGGCCCAGGGCAAAGATATCCGCTTTGGGCAGGTGAGTGTAGTCCTGCAGCAGGACAGAGGGGACAGGGCCGACAGCTCAGCTCAGTAAGAAAGCATCCTTTAAAACATCAGAATGATTGACAACCAAAATCATGAAGGACTCTTGGTCACCAGGGAGGGTCCGTGTTAAATGGAAGCAGGACACCCAGAGACAATCCAGCACAAGTACATCACCTCATGCAAGACCTCACTGGCCAGGAAGCGACTGTCCCCTTCCTCCACATGGGGGCTACTGCTGGAAGTCACATGACCAAGGTCACCTGCACAGGGGAAGGCAGAGTCAGCTAACACACTCTGGTGTCTCAGTCACCGATCTCAACATGCACCAAATTACCCTTGGGAAGATCTATGCTAGATTAAACAGAAAATATATAAATCAGAGAGGATCCCTAAACCCATCAAATATCCAACCACTGAACCTAAGCAGCTAAGCAGGTGTGGGCTTAGTTAGCACTTGGATGGGAGATCTAATGGGAAAATGGAGTTGCTGCAAGAAAAGGCATTGGTTGGCCAGTAGAGGGCACTCTTCCCTCTGAAACAAAGATAATACCGATGCCCCTGAACACTGATGGGGCCCTGAGTTGCAGAAGGTGCCATCCTTCAGATGAGACATTAAACAAAGGTCCCTAGATCCCTTACATTCCCCTAACAACTGGCACTCTACACCTGGCCTCCTAAACAGCCCCTATATCTGATTGGCCTCCTAAACAGCCCCTATATCTGATTGGCCTCCTATATAACCCCTATATCTGATTGGCTATATTACCCCAGGCAGTCCATGCCCACATTAGTTCCCCAGGTGATCACTGCAAAAGAGAACTGAATTCTCAGTTGGCCTGGTTAAATAAAGGATAACTTTTGATTGCAGATTTATTCTGTGTCCTGCACTAACAGTTTTTTTTTTTTTTTAAATTGCTATTCATTGTAGATTTTCACATTGCATTAGCCTCTATTTATCTAAAAGTTGCTGTGCGAAACTGCTGAGAATACCGATTTTATAAAGCACTCCTGTAGGTGGGCTTCCTTCATCCTCTTCCTCGCTCTCTCCCTCATCTGCAGTGTTCACAGGGGGCCGCTGGCAGATGAATATGTTACCTGAAGGCAAAGCGTTCGGCACTTTAAAACTGAACACACGGCACGCAGTGCACGTAGCGCAGGCTGCATAGAAATAAATGCAAACAAGAGGATGAGCCAGCACCAGCGGAAGAGGGAGTGACTCACTGGGCTTAATGTCGAGGTGTACCAGCCCAGAGCTGTGGATGTACTTGAGGCCCATGGACACCTGCAACAGCATGTCCCTCAGCTCCACCTCCAGGTAGAGGTCCCCCCGTGCTTCCCTTTCCACGATGGCGTCATGGAGACTACCGCCTGCACAAAACACACGCCGCAAACTTGAACAGTGAGAGCCTGGTTCGGTACCTGCCGAGCTCCCACGCTCTCTAGCGCACAGGTGCGTTAACGAGCATGCTTCATCCCAGCCTTCCACCGATACAGTCCTTCCGCTCGTCAGTGTTTTTGGGTCCCGGCATTCCCCCGGAGGCCTGCCTGACTCACCGTCACAGTACTCGTTCTGGATGATCATGTGATCGTCCTCGGCCCAGGCGGAGTAATAGCGCACCACGTGCAGGATGGTGCCCAAGCACAGCGTGGGCATACACCTCCTTCAGCGCCAGCTGCCTGGTGACGGAGACGATCACAATCAGCTCTCAGCACTTCCAACGCAGACTTCCAAAGAGCCAGCACTGCACATGCAGAACCGTTCTACTCTGGATACTACTGCCATTTACCTTGAACAGACCTAGAGGATCAGCTCAGTGCCACTACTCGGGCAATGCCAAGATGAAGTGGTTTCCACAGACATGTTATAGGTAAATAACAGTTACAGGAATTCATGAGTTAAATGCATGCACGTTATCAGTTTAGTACCAGTGACTGTTGCCATGGAATGAGCATCACTAGAGAACAGCATCCAGGCACCCTCTAAAACACACTGCAGTGTGTCTGGGACTGGCCTAAGTTACCGTGGGAACTCACTCATTGGCTGAACCCGCCAGGGGGCGGCGTGAGCGTTTGATGGCGTACAGACAGCCATCCAGTCTCTTCACGCACTTGAACACAGCGCCGAACTCCCCCGTGCCGATGCGACCCAGCTCCAGAAACTCACTCTCGTACCGAGACAACATGGAGGGCTGCAACGCCAGCCTCTGGAGAAGGAACGAACGAACGAACGAACGAACGAACGAACGAACGAACGAACGAACGAACGAACGAACGAACGAACGAACGAACGAACGAACACACACACACACACACACACACACACACACACACACACACAGTAACACTGCCCCTTTCCCCCCTGGTGTGCAGTCTAGCCTTAAAATGGCTTCATGCATCACCCAGGTAGGTGCTACATATCTGTGGTAGCTATATTCCACCTCACAAACCAACATGCATTGAAATTATACAGCATTATTTAAATGCAATCCACTGGTAAAAATACCCACTTTAGAAAACACAACTTGAAAAGCCAAAAGAGAAAGAGGAAACGGCTAGAAATGAATGAAACAGGGAGGGCACCAGAAAGTGGCGTGCGCTCGGCCTCCTGTCCAACTCCTCTTGCTGCAAATCCTACCTTGGATGGAAGAAAGGCTTCATCGTCTTCCTCTGATGAAGAGTGATCCTCCTTGTCCCTGAGGGAGAATTGAGAGGATTTCTGTTTGTCTGTTCGTCTTTTAACTTCATTAGAATGCTAAATAAACTGGAGGGCAGGCAAAACAGCTTAAGTTTATTTGGGACTATTTCTAGACAAGCCAGTTACCTGAACCGGTCCTCATCCTCATCTTCATCACTCCTCCGGCCCTTCCTCTTCAGTGTCTCGCTGGCTCTGCGGAATGCGTTAGGGGTGAAGGGGTTCACGTTGACGGAGGGTACCGGGCTCTGTAGAGGGGGCTCACTAGCCCGGGTGAAGCGCAGAGTCCTCTGACTACGGCATGTCTTGCTGACCGTGCTGGGAAGGGCAGACTTGGACAACAGGCTCTGAATGCGAGAGAAATGGTACATGTGAAGTAGCTACAAGCACACATTAAATGTATTACATCACACTGATGGTAAAAAATGACAAACAAAAGCACAAACAAACTGCTGTGGAGTGACTGGATGCGGACTCCGTCTCTCACCTTGGGCGTGTTGGGTGAATCACAGAGCCTCAGCTTCTTCCACGCACATCGCAGGGGTGTGGTGGGAAATGCAGAGGAAGCTGTCGAGCTTCGGGGGCGATGACGGGATATTTTGGGTGTCTTGCAGACGGATTCAGGACTCCGGATGCTCTCTGAGCCCCAGTCGTCATGGCTGCTATCGCTACTCTCCTCTCCGCAGCTTGAGAAATCCAACTGCTGCACCGTGGTGTCGACTGCTCTCACCGCATCCATTTCTGTCACCGGCATCAACGGAAATAGCGTATTAATTCAGAGGATATTAAAAAGACTGATTTACAGCGTACTCATTGACTTGTAACAAATTGTATCATCAGCCACAGCTCGACCTTATTGAACCTACGAGCATAAATCTGTATTCAAGTTCCGAATTCAGCTGTTAAATTCAGCACATTTGACAAAACAGAAAATTATAAGAAAACAAAAATAAAAAGTGACGCATTTGTGTCCTGGTGTTACCCTTAAAGGTATTGGCCATTTTGTCCTCGTTTGAATTGTCAGTACTTTTGTTTCTTAAATTTTTAATATAAAACATTGGTTCTTAGACATTTATGCAAGATTATGTTGGTCCTCTGGGCTGCAATTTCAAAAGTCGCCAGGGAATTTGTATGAGTTTATTTGCACCACTTTAAACCAATGAACAACTCGAGAGCAGTACTCATAGTTTCCGTTGCAGGTTTTTAAAATTTACTTCAAGGTAGCCAACAACTTACTTTCTCAAAGTCCTTCATGGAAACATGCTTGAGTTTCGCGCGAAATAAGCGTGGGCACAGTTTTCACTAAAAGCGCGTATCCTCCTACCCGCCCACATACCCGTTTGCCTTATTGGCCACAGTGAAATGATGTCAATGCACTGACATGCTAAAAGACGTATCACATTCGAATGATGAGTGAAGCGCTTCCGTAAATTAATGAAAAGCTAACATTAGCAAAGTGTTTTCTGTAAAATGGTGGGAATTAAAATCTTAGGTGATAAACTTCAACCATTTCAAGCTCAAAACAAAATATGAAAAGCAAGAACTACATTTCAAACTGATAATATGTGTATCGTATCCTACCTGTCAAATGTGAGTTTTTCATGTTTCACCTAACTGTCGAGCGTGTTAATTTGACTTTTTTGGATTAATTTAAGCAATCGAATTCCAATTTGGAGGAAACCCGAAGCAACTGATGTGTCACTTAGAATGCAAATGAACGCACATGATCGGAAGTAGTGCTCGTCTGACGTCAGCAAAACACTGCCCACCAACACCAAGAAGATTGGATCCAAGTGTGTTATCAGCGATTCGACTGGCTGTATTTGTGTGGAATGAATACAGCCATATTTTGTAATTAATGTGTGATTTTTTTGTTCTGTTTACGCTGAAAGCTGTCACCAACGGGTTATGCTCTTGCACTGAGGATAGAAACGTGTTGTTTTCCCACTGTGTCCACAGTGAAGAGATCCGAGTCACGATGGTAGAGCAGTCGGACCGCGCTCCGCTGCTTGACTGGGAAGAGGTTCCTCCGCCAGAACCGAACGCTGCATTACCGTCGTCTGAGAAAGAGAATGCTACGGAGCCAAGCCCCGCCAACCCCCGGGCACTGGGAAGCACGGCTCCTGGGACGGGGTGGAGCACCAGTCCCGGAGGCGCTGCGACCGTAGCAGCTGTTGGCAGTGGGGACACAAGCTCAAGCGGTGCCGCTGTCCACACAGGGCCGGGATGGGATGCACACAACCTCAAGGGAAACCTCCAGTTTTCCGACTGGGAAGAAGTGTCTGCGAAAGACCGAAGGGCGGCGGAATGGGAGGAAAAGGACCAAATTGTTGCTGTGTTCGTGGTGACATTTGATACAAGATCGGGTGAGTAGCGAAGTAGCTTGGAATCGATAAGGATTGAAATGTTAACAAATCTTTATTTTGTTAAGCAACAGTGAGTGTCCCCGCAAAAAGTGCATACTCAAACCAACTCCCCGGCCATACAAGGTACAGTAAAATAGGCTGTTAAAACGTTTTTTAAAACCGTCTTCCCCGAGAAGTGGCCATATGTAGACGTTTTTAATTTAGAAATAATTAAATAACAAGAACGGTAACATGTACAGATAAGGCAAATAATTAATTGTGCGTAGTGTCTTTCATACAAGTTGACGCACATAATTCTGAAGATAGGAAGACTGATTAGTATAGATTTATGTGTAGAATGTTTACACCTTTTGGCGCCATGTAGAATAAAATTACTCAACAGAACAACAGCAAAACATTGATGAATTCATGTTTTATGAACGGTAATTACAATTTTTGACTTCAGTGGGTCTCCAGTAAACCTGAATCCTCGCAGTGCCAGCACCATGAAAACCGAAGCGTCGTTATGTGAATATTTGAGGGAACACGTTAACTGGGGACTTGGATGTAATGAGAGAAGGAGCGAGCCATTGGCCGGGTGTAAGGCATTTACCGCCCATTACCTGTCCTTCCCATGGCCTTGCCATTCTGTTTCTCTGAATTATGTATGGCTTTGTCTGACCTGCACCCCAAACGGCATAACCAAAATAACCAGGTTTAAACGTTCCTGTACGAAAAACATACTTGTCTATGGGATTCCCAAAATGTGGATCTGGACCTTCTGGTAGGATTAAGATGGATTATGGAAATCTGGAAAAAGATAACACATACTTACCAATTACACCCACAAAAATCACAGTAGATATTGAACCTGCTACAGGCACTGCCTTGTGTATGCAGTCCCACTAACATAAAAGTGTAACATTGCAGGTTACGTTTTCAGACAATTGAGTCCTAGGAATTATGTTTTTTCAGTAAGTGGGTTGTTGGCTTTGAAAGTTTGGGAACCACAGTATTAGACCTTTAACCAGACTGGCTCCATGGAGTGTCTGGACCTCCTGATTCAGTCGCAGATCTGTTCATTTGCCTGATATGGCAGGTACGTCACCGACTGCAGGAAGCATAGCTGGGATGATGGATTACTGATAACGGCAGTCATAAAGAGCCGCTACCTGGCACTGCACACCTCGCTGTTCGTAGGCCTGGGGTGCAAGTTCGCATGCGTGGGAGAGAGGTAGAGTGCGTTTCCCTCGGATTTCAAACGGCTCGGATACATCACAAGACTGATTCTCTGATATCAGATCTCCTGAGAGCTCGAGCTGCAAAGCGGAGGTCATTAATATTTAACAGGAGAGGGAGAGCGAGCGAGAGCGAATAAACGAGTGAGAGAGAGAGAGAGAGAGAGAGCACAGTCTGTTTGAGAGTGCCTCTGCTCTTAAATATTAATCTCCGCACAGGCAGGTCAATTATCATGTTGATTAAATCACAAATACAACCTCACAATTCGACCCTTATTTTACGTGGGTCTATTCCATAGCCACATGGTTTTCAAGAGATCATGAAATTGTGTTTATACTCGTCTATATTTGGCAATAAATCTGGGCATATGTTTCACAAGGCTGCCTACCCATTCTGCTGAAACTGACAAGACAGTTTTAGGCCTCATATGTTTAAACACAGTCTTAACGGCAAAGCTACCTCCATCAACTGTGTTTTTTTTTTTTTTTTTTTTTTTTACATTATGTCTTTAATTGGTATCATTGTAGACTACTTGATTCCAGCCTCTTTTTCACAAGTCCCAAAAAAACTGAGAAGGACACTGGTTTCTGCAGAAAGGGGAACATGTACTGCCTGTCATATCATGAAAGTTATTTTAGTAGTGGATTTTCCTTCCTTTAAATAAGAAAAAAAACATGTGAACTTTGAATTAAGAGCTGCTTGCTTGTTCAGCATGTCTACTTTCTTTCTGAGTGCATATTGGAGTCTTGCAGTCCTACTGTACATTTTTTGCAGCATATCTTAGTAGAAACAAGGACCTGTTTCTGGTCCCGGCTTAGTACGTTAGTACTTAGTACTGTACTTCTTGCGGGTGTATGTAAGTACATGTAGAGGCAAACGTTGAAAGATGTCTTAAGAATGGGGTAAACACAGTCATATGTGCTAGCTTAGCAAGTTGTGAGGACAATCCTCTCTCTTCTGTCTGCCATCTATCATTAGAGTCTGTTATCTATCATTATACAATGCGTTCTTTGTAGGTTTTTATGTTTTTAAGTACGGTTGAATGGTGGGAGCTTTGTGTCAGTCAGCCAGTGAAAGCAGTATCTGCTGGCCACTCAGCTTTCTGTCTTAACCACACACTTCCCTTTCTGTGCCCTCTGAGCGAGTGCGGGTGAGAGAACTGTGTCTGTGGGAAATACGGGAGGGCCTGAGGTACAGGCACAGTCACAGGAGAGACAGAAAGTTACCACAGAAAAACAGTGAGTGAAGGACAGGATAGTCAACAAGTTTTCACAGTAAACGAGTGGAATGGTGAATGGGGGGGGTTTGACGGGCCGGGACACAATGATAATAATTCACTGTCTTACATTTTACGTGTTTCTGAAGTGTCCACAAATGGATTTACTGTAGGAGACTGTATTTGTCCGCATGATTTAACTGCTGAAGAAAAAAACCGCAGTGTTGGCAGCAGCAGCAGCAACAGGTACGTCAGTCAGAGGTGAGGAATGATCGGTGAGTTTGTCGTGGGCAGGTAACATGGTGGAATGGTGTATGCCTCAGGACGTTAATCTGGACGGGGTGGAATTCAAGTCCATGGCCAGCGGCTCCCACAGAATCACCAGCGACTTCATGTAAGAGTCCCACAATCCCCCTCAGCAGCGGCAGCTGTGTTCTGTTTGCATTTCTGATGATCTGTGTCAGGGCTGATCACATGTTTGTTTATACACGTTTTTCCTCCATGGCTTCAGATATTTCCGTAAAGGGTGTTACTTTGGACTGGCGTGTTTTGCCAACATGCCAGTGGAGAGTGAGCTGGAGAGAGGGGCGCGTATGAAGTCTGTGGGCATTCTGTCTCCTTCCTATACTCTACTGTATCGCTACATGCACTTCCTGGAGAACCAGGTCAGGTGAGTGTTGCTCTCCGCCCCGGTTGACTCAGGCTCTTAGCCTCTTCTACCTCATCGTTTTTCCTCTGTCTCTCTCTCTGTCACCTCTATCTGTCTCTCTTGCCCTATCTCTCTCCATCTCTCCCTCTCTTTCCTTCCCTCTTCTCTCTTTTTATAATCTTCTCATCTATAATACATGACTGTCTTTGGAGAGTCCCTGGATTCATCATTGAATTTCATTTACAGTATTTTTTTTTTTGCATATAATCTTGGCGCTCTGGATCTCGCGGGGGGTGGGGATTGTGGTGCTCGCCGTATGGCAGTTATTCCCGAGTTGCAACACTCCCTTACTGTTTGAATGTTCAAACATTGGCTTATCTTCCCATTGGCAATTCCTAGAGCTGTGAGTCAACTGACCTGTTATTCTGAGTAAAGATATGTGCTGAGGAGCGAGGTTTTCTTGCGTTACAAGGAGACGTCTGTAGTTCTGCAGACAGAGGGAGCGTTCTACTGCAGCCAGCCATTTCAAACGTCTGATACCACAAGCACTGTGGGGCAGAACCCCGCCCTCCATTCTGACCCTAGACACCCAGACAGACCCATAACCATTTACAGGGGCTTTCAGAGATCCTGATTAGCACAAATCTTGGGATTACTGATTTTTAATCACAAGGTTTAGGATTAATCTCTCTTATGTCTGTGATATAATGGCTCATTGTGGTGTCTGAGTCGGACGCTCTACGCCTGCTTGCCTTAAAAAATCCTGTAAAAATCAAGGCTCATCGTGATACACCATGGTTATGTCTGTTGGTCTGTCCAAGATTCAGGACAGGGGAAAAATGGTCACCATGCAGATGAAGAGAAAGGCCTAATTCTGCAGCAGAAGAGGCGTTAATTACAAATCCAAACATGGAAACCAAAGCATATTATAGCACAAAGTGTATCTGAAAGTGTAGGTCTATTCTATAATATTAACCAGGCACCTGTACATCAGTTAGGGGTTGAGGTGCAACTGAGACACACCACTGTTACAAGTTGTACTGTTCCAGACTCACCCAGGCCTTTGGGTGTTGTTGCAGTCTCTGATATCCTCGTAGAAGCAGTGCACCGTCAGACTTAATCTCTCCTGGACAGTGAAAATGGCGTTCTCACATGTACAGCTCTGAGTCAAGGATGGACTGCTTCTCTCTCTGCAGGCACCAGCTGCAGTGTCCGGGGCAGTACTCTCCTCTGGAGGCCTTCTATGAGGACAAGAAGGCCCTGTTACCCCCAGCAGGGAACGGCCTGATCACCACCTGTCCCACAAGTACCTGGGGATCCACGCTCAACCGCTGCATGCACCCCGAAATGAAGGTGGGCACCAGTCCTCCATGCTCTCATTATGACATATTTCTCCAACTGCTGGTTATTCTGGTTCTCCGCTGGGAAGATACAGCTGCTTTTCAAAAAACTGCTTGGTCATGACTGATGATGATGATGGTAATGATGAAGGTGATGAAGGTGTTGGTCTTTGTTTGCCCCCCCCCACCCTCCAGATCACCCATCCGGCCGGCTGCATGTCCCAGTTCATCCGCTTCTTTGGGGAACAGATCATGGTCCTCTGGAAGTTCGCACTTCTGCGGAGACGCATCCTCATCTTCTCCCCCCCACCAATCGGAGTGGTCTGCTACAGGGGTGAGTGGGCGGGGCTGGGGTCACATGACCACGCATTCAGCCCCAGAGCTGTGGACTGAATTCTGAGAATCTGTTGGGTGCTCCCATTTGCTGCGTTAAACTCTTGAGTCTCACCTTTATACTGTGGTCTAGTTCATCACAGTATGATTTGTTTTACCGCTCAAAGTTTTACAGTTGAGACTGGTAATGTTACATAGAAATCCTCAACTAAATACTGTAATGAAATAATAAAGAAATATAAAGAAAGAATTAAGAGAAATACTGTGACACTTTCACATGCAAGTTGATGGCTGATTTCATACCAATTTGCTGCTCTCTCTGTCATGGTCCATGCTATATCAACATTCATGTAGTCTTCAGTTCTTGGCAGTTATTATAATGGAATTTTGAAAGCTACTGGAGTGATACAACCACCCACAGTCTGACATTTGTAGACAAATCACTTGGTATCTGACTGATTTGACCACAGTACCCAGGTCTGAAAACACCTGCCATATCAGTGTAAAGTGTTTACACGTACTTCTATTTCCTCTATCCTGTCAAAGAGCCACCAGCTTCATAACGATTTGCTTTAGCTTTGTCAGATTGCTGTACAATGCTGTGACGTCATACAAAATCCTGAATGGGGCAAGTGTTGAGTCACTGGATAATCAGGCACCTGTGTGCCTACTTCCTGTTAATCATTACATGAGAGAGCTGTACCCCGGCATTATACTTGGCAAATTATAATCCATCAAAGTTGTGAGGAGATGTGTTTTTTTTTTCTTTTCTTTTTTCGGTGTGGTACAGGATAAGATTGAGCGAAGGCTGTGTGAATGTTTTTCACATGCATTGTAAATATGTTTATGATTAGCTTAGCATCTTTAGCATGGCTTTCAGGGCTTAGCCGTGAGTCCCAGCAAGGTGCTCTTAACCCCTTAACCACCGTACTTGACTAAGAGTCTGCTGGGTGCCCATTTCCTGTCCTCATAACTCAGTCTCAGCTTGTGGCATATACCGCTGTGCTTAGCTACAGGTGTCTGTGGTGAGCATGTTACCTTTATACTGAAGGGTGTCTCTCAACTACAGTATCTGCCCAGAGCTGTTGTGCTCCACTGTATGCTATGCTCGCTATTTCTGAGATGAGGCTCAGCTCCTGTGTTCATTTTTTTCCCCCTCCACAGTTTACTGCTGCTGTTGCCTTGCCAACGTGTCTCTGCCAGGAGTGGGTATTTCGGTGCCAGAGTTCCGACCCTTCTTCTACATCAACGTGGCCGACATCACCGCCCTGGAGACGGAGCTGTCCTACGTGGCCTGTGAGTTCAGGCCTGGGGAAGGACATTGTCCAGAAACCCATTACATTGTCGGTGTAATGAAGGATTATGGGAAATGTAGTGTGACACACAAATCTGTCTGTCTTTGTATGAAGGCACCACGGAGAAAATCTTTGAGGAGAAGAAAGAGCTGTACGACGTCTACGTGGACAACCAGAACGTGAAGACACACAGAGAGAGCCTGCAGCCGATGCTTCGACTGAACAGCGCGGACCGGGAGAAGTACAGGAAACTCAGCGAGCAGAGGTACAGGTGCTGTTTTTACTCCGTGGTGACACCATCACCGTTGATGGTGAGCAGATTAGCAGTAACTAGGAAGGACAACCGAGAGTTAAATTCTCCTCTTCAGTGACAACGTGGGGGATTCAACTTGTGCAGGCAATGCAAGGTACTTAACTGATCAGATGGCTAGGGTTCAGATAACCTGGGCCGTATTTTGACTGCAGTCTGTTATTATACTAGTTCTGAGAAATGTTTGTACACTAGTCCCGCATCTGGTTTGTGTGAGTACCATGATTCAAACATCAAATATGAATACACACCACATATTTGCTCATACATTTTAGTATGCTGATAAGCCCCACTTTGTTTTAAATTATAAGCACACACACACTCGGCTTGCAGCAATAAAAAAAAAAAAACACACCCACATCACCTGAGTCATGGTGCTGCTGGTACAGAAGTCAGCCTGTCAGTGCAATGACCCCAGCATCCAATACAGTGGCTTTGGAAAAAAAGTAAAAAGAAATGACCACTGCTGTCAGCGGTGCATTCGGTGAAGATGAACGCGAAGAGGAGTCGAGTCAAAGTGGTGCGTCCTGTACCTGGATGCAGAGAGAGATCACGGCACATAAAATAAGCACATGCGCTGTGTCTCTGGAGTAGGGTAGGGTGTGCGAGATGACTGGCTGATGGTAGATTTAGTATTACAATATGGGGACTACCTGCCTTTATCTCAGAATGATACAGTGATTATCGAATATGTACTTTTTATGGTACACATTATTAAATGTTACCTTGTATGATTTGGTTTGTTATTACTGAAGTCGGGTTCAGTTTGAGTCATGAGGGACGGGAAGAGCTGTTAACCATGTGATGATGTGGGGTGATTACTTAATAAGTCTGCATATAAATGCATGACAGTGTTATGAATGTTTTATTGATTTTTATGCTCATCCAGGGGACTTTGACCTACAGCATGCTGTAAATGTAAACACATGTTAATGAGTTTGTGTTTCTGGGTGATGGGATATGAGCACTGCCTAAATTATGTCAGCTTAGCTGTCTTAGCTGTCTGCTGTCTCACAGAGCAAACATTTCATTATGCTGGTTTACACATCAGCTTTATGCTGTATCACTAAAACTTGTAGACCGTCAATTTTCCCTAATGAAACACAAAATTCCCACTTCTAGCATAAGAAACCATGCTTGCACATCAACAGGAGAAATGTTAATAATTTATTCATATGCTTTTGGTCATATTGATAAATCTTTTTTTGTGAACATTTAATGACATTTAATGAACATACGGAGCTGTGCAAAAAGAGGCCAGCAGTTTGCGGGTTTGGCCTGGACAGCGGTGTCCATCACCCCCTGCTCTTTCACTCCATCTGACAGGGTGGTACTGGCCACAGTGACTCAGGATGCTGGATTAGTATCTCATGGTAGAGGGATGAAAAGTTTCCCCTGTTCTGCTGCTGCATTGGAGTTACTTTCCCCGCTGCTACCTAACCTCATTTAGAACACCATGCTGGATTTCCCAGAAATCCTCTCTTCAGGCACAGCCCTATGTACCTCTTTAAGTCTGTACAGTACGGTTGATGGCCTGATGGTGACATCTCTGGTGCTGTTGCCTAATTGTAAAGGTGAAGAAATATGTGAATCTGCAGATGGTGGCAGGATGATTATGAAGTAATGATTATGAATATGATTATGAATATAATTATGGTGATGACATCAGAGATGTTGGTCTCTGCAGGCAGATGCTGCTGTACTCTCAGGAGGTGGATGGAGACTGTACGTCCAGCGAAGAGGACCTTTTCATCCTGTGAGTAGAGTGGAGTGCCTCTGGAATGGTGGACTCTCATTGCTTTTGGTTGAGCTGGCCCAATGCTGCTCTGTCGATGGTCCTCCTCTTCACTCTCCTCCTCTCCCTCCCTCCTCTGCAGGTTTTTCATGGAGCAGAACAACCGAATCTTTCAGACGCTGTCGGAGGTGGCAGGGAGCGCGGACCCCACCCTGACAGCGGACCACGTGAGGGCCATGGGGCTGGACCCCCAGGGTGACCGCAACTTCCTGGTGGACCTGCTGGAGCTCTACGGCATTGACGCCATGCTGGTCATCGACAACCCCTGCTGCCCGTAAAGACAGTTTGCCCAACCCCAACCCCAACAGCCCCTGCAACCCCCCACACTTCCTGTCCCTGTGGTCTGAAGACACTGCCCCTTGCCACTCCCCCAGGGCTGGGAAATGACCCCCCCCATACCCATTTGACCTGTCTCCCCACTGAGGAACCCTGAAGTTGACCTTTGACCCTTGACCTTTCTCTGGAACCTCTCCTGCCCCTCTGTGCTGCCTGAGCCCCACACCCTGCTCCACGTCCACCCCGCATTCCCTCCTGGTGTGTTCCCGTCTTTTCCGGTTGCTCGATCTTTCTGTCTGTCTTGTCTTTCTGTCCCTCCTCTCTCACTCAGTGGCAGAATGTATGTCCATCTGGGCCATCACTGTACGGGAGGAAGTGGTGGCCGCGGCTTCTCACACTTCAGCTGATCTCAGACTCCCAGAGCAAGGAAACAGCCAATGAACAGAGGAATAGTTTTGGTGTTTTATACAAGAATTATGTGCCTCTTCCACCTGCTTTCCTCAGTACGGACAGAGAACTGTCTCCATCCCCAGCGTTTCCCCTGGAGGGCTGATTGTGTGAAGCACCAAGTCTGTGGACCGCTCACCGATAGACTTACTTTCGCCCTGCAGGAAGAGGGCTCCAGTCAGGAGCCTTGCTCATCCTCCGACTGGAGTTCTGTTCGGTTTCATCCTTTGATCCTTTGATGCAGAAGTTAAAACATCTTCTTTGCGTCTGTATTCCTTTGGTAAGGAAAAAAAGGGAACAACAGAAGTCATCATTTTTGTTGTGATGGTCTTGTATTTGTGTTCTTCCTACAGTATTTTGCCAGTTGTGTCGCTGCTGTGTTCTTGGCCTCTGCTGATAAAGCGAACATTACCTGTAAAAAAAAAACAAAAAAACAAACAACAGGTGTGTTGCCAGCGGCGGCACACCATCCGTCAATGTGATTTTTTTTTTTCTCTTTTTTTTTTTTGTTCATTTTTAGAAAAGGGTTCTCCATCACTGTAGGAGCTGTGTAGTGGAGCTTACGCATTGTGTGTGGATCACTAAAATAGCATACATTGTGTGGACACCAGTGCTGACCGGAGGTGGACAGTACAGTTTATAAAAAGTACTGACAGATGGACACTCGGTTCAGTATTCCTCGTTTGGAATGACTGCAGGACAGAGGTTCTCAGGTTTTGAGGTTTGGTGCGTCATGCAATGCAAGTGAAATCTGTGACAGGATCTGAACAAAAATAATGTGCTCATGTCCAGCTCTCGTGAACGGAGATGCTGCAAGCTACAGTTGTGCTTGAGAAACAAACATGTTAAGGTGTAAAAAGGAGCATCTTGGACGGGAAGGTGGGAAGGTGGTGTCCATTTTTTTTTTTCTGAAAACAGTTTAATCTAAAGGATTTTGATCGGAACCTCAAAGATGTACTGTGTGCATTTCTGTGCATATATTTGTGCGTGTGAGTTGGCGTGTGTGGGGTGTGAGGGTGTGCGTGAGCGCGAGAGTGGGTGAGAAATCAAAGCCTATGACAGCATCCCAGCTGTGGATGCATATTGATGAAGTCAAACCACTCCTCCCAAGCCTTTACTCTTTTTACATTATTGGACATTTATTTAACAAAAAGAGGGAATATAAATATACAAATGTATGTATTTATTTAAGTATTGTCCTTCATAGAAAAGGAAATGATGGGAAAAGTTGAACTGGAATTGAATATTAAATGTAGTTGTTTTTTTTTTGTTTGTTTAAAAAACATTACAGAGCAATTTCCCATACCTGTCTGTGACTGTGTCAGACTGAGGGGGGAGTAGGTCTAAGCTGCTCAGTTAGTGTGATTAATTTCATGTCGGTTATAAAATGATGAGTCTCATGTGAGATGCATTTTTGTGACAGGTTTATTGCATTGTAGTAAATGTTATTTCACTTTTGTGTTTTTTTTTGTTATATTTTTCCTTTCTAATTTAAACTGGGAGTAATGTGGGAAATCTGTGAATGTGATTCTCTATGTGATCACCTAATCAATGAATGCTTCACCTACACTGATGAATATACAATATATACTGGACTTGTATTTACAGTTTTGAGCTCGAGAGCGTTCTGTTGCTGTGTTTTGAATGGCTAATGGCCGAATGCTGCGCCAGCACCGTGTGAATAAACAGGAAGTCACACTCAGCTGGCACTGACCACAACGGGAGAGGATGTCCATCACAGGCTTTGGACTTCCTTTCCAACGGCACATTTTTAATTCATTTAAATGGGATGCACTGGTTTTTAGATCAGGAAATGAGAAATGAATTATGCAGTTTGACAGCAGATTAAATGTAGTTTATTTGTTTCCCCTGTTGCGCAGAAAAGCAGTTCCCCCTGCTCACTGTGACAAAGGCGTCTTTGTGCACTAAGCACTTGTGCCAGCGATGTCACTCCCGGGGGGCAGGAGAGAGGATTAACCCCCTCCGGTGTAGACAGAGCCCATCTGTTTGGGCGCAGGGTCTCTTCCCCACTCCATGACAGATGAGGAATGGGGGCTCAAAATGGAGGTGCAATGAATAAAGTGGGGTGCAGCACTGCTGTTTCAGCAGAGCAAACTAGCATTATCAATCTATAAATTACAAGTATATACATTACACTGCTTTTCAGATTTTATGCACACATATATATGTATATTATATAATTTTATTACAGGAGTTATCTGAAGTGTGATTTTTTGTAGGCAGTGTATAGGTTGCGCCCAGTACACTGAAATGTTACACAAATTGAAATATAGGTGAAAAGTGACCTTGTGTTTTAGCTGTCCTTGTTCAATGAGCCTACTTCAGCTGGTGCACACACCCAATAATTCACAGATAACGCAATCTGGGCATTGTTGTGCGTAGCGTCGCAGCCTTGGTGTTCTTGAAAATAGCTGCCAATCAAACTTCAGTTTTTTTTGTATTGAATCTGTTCTGTGGCTTTGCGATCTTCATTATCCTACCGGCAGTTTCTGTGACAACAGCTGCACCTCAGTGGAATGGCACCTCCGTGTGGATATATATGGAACAACAAGGCATAGGAGCGACTCAAACTGCATAACTTTTCTTTGGCCAGAGATTCCTGAGAAATACAGAAACTTAGTTTGCCAAACATTGTTTATGGCGAGTTCCCATTTCTGAGAACATGCCATATTGCACTTACATTAAGCTTGCAAAATGAGTGCCCGAACGTAATGAATTAAGGAAACTGACGATTCGAGTTTTCCCAAATCACTTCTGTACCCTATCAACAGAGAGGGCGCCTAATTATCCGTGAACAAATACAGAGAGATGCTAACATTTTGCTCTTCTAACATTTTCAATCCTATAAAAGTGTGATTTACTTTGATATAATCGATACAATTGGTTAAAGTGCTTAGGAGCCACAAATGCCAAGAGTGCAGTCTGAAAGTAAGAATTTCATGAATATTCTCATGAAGGGGCGTGGTCAGCAGTAAAGGGAAATATCGGGTATTCAGCTGCGAATACGAGCCTACCTGATATATACAGGTAAAAACGTATCAGCAAGCTAACATTAGGAGTCATGTCCAGTTTAGCAGATATATACATAGCAGGGTCTACAATCAAGACATTACTTCATAAGCCGGGTAAGCCGTGATAGACCATGAATAATATTGGTGTTATAATAATAAATTCGGGGTATTTTTAATTAATAGGAAATCCGATGTAACATAATTTACACCGGATCGTCTGCACAAAAGAACTCTTGTACGAGTTTACCCTTTTATTGTGGTGAAAGGTAGTGGTGAAATGTTTGGCGCTGAACGTATATGAAATGTGGCATTGGCAAAGATTTTAAATCCTCTCCTATGTCATCAATCACGGAATCCTACACAAAAATGCATTATCAGCGTTTGAAATGAAAATGTCCTACAGAATTGTCCTGGAAGTTTGCATGGTTATAATTACATTCTCACCTTTTTTGGAGTTTTTATTTTTCAATTCTGGGTTGGTTCAGCACATTGTATATATAGACCGCACCTTGTTTCACTGTTCTGATCACAGAAATGTTTAAAGTTTGATATAGACACCACTATTTTAATTGCTGAGAAGGACAGATCGAGCCGCAAAAAGGATTATCAAACTGTAAGTATTACTTATTTGATAATGTTGTTTGACACCTGTTGTTATGCACTTATTGAGGCCAAAAAGGAACATAGCAGTCTATTTGTTTACATGTCTATCGGAATAACTTTCGATTTCACTGTACAATGAATAGCAGTGTCACTTTCCGTTTTAAGTATAGTGTCATAACCTTGTTCTGAGCACAGAGGTGGTGTAACAGTATGAAACTGAGTACTCATTGTCACTATAAATACTTAATCTATAGGCCATTAAAATATTACGTTCTGTTGCCAAAAAGTGGAATCACAATTCCTGTGTATTTACAACTATTTTTGAACAGGCATTTTGTTAGACCACCCTTTTTTGAACCTGCTGGATTGAGCTCACAGATATTCTATTCAACATCTATTTAACAGATCTACAACTTTCAACGCTTTACACAGAAAGAATTTTCTATAATCGCTGCAGCTAAAACTACTGTGTTCGCATTATTAGTATTAATGCATACACAGCCCATAGCCAGAACAACATCGCAAATCCCCCTGTTGCCTGGCAGAACATGTCCGAGGACGGAAGCGCACAGCACGTTTGCACCTCGGAGGTAGAACATCTTCTAAGTAAATAGAAGATCTGTGATCTGAGTTTGTACTCGGAAACTGGAGCTTGATCCAAGATGGCGGCTCAGATGGCGGTAAATTCAGGTAACTCCTGTTAAAATCTTCGAAATAACAAACAGTACATTCAGTAAACATGTAACTTGGTTTCCCAGTTCTGATCTGTCTGCTTAGTTTTGGTCGTTATTAGCTGGGTATGTATTAAATATTATAGCAGATGAAAGCTTCACGTTATGTTCTCAAGTTCAGACTCAGTGCAGCTAGCGATAGCTGCCTACCATGCCGGCGCAACTGCTTGATACATAGCCTGTGCTATCTTCGCAACTTGACCAACATAGCGAACTAAAAGAATAAATAGCAAAGTATGCGGTTGTCTGTGTGACCGGCTAGGTATTATAATGGGTGTCAAGTTTACTTCTTACACAATATTTATAATTACATGAGACGTTGGATCACGTGTCGGGATTTGAATGTGGTAGTATGTCTGATTGCCGGCTAAACGTGTTAGTTACATTAACCATCTAGCTTGTAAACAGTACATGATTGCAGTTATGTGATTAGCCGAAATGTATTTCTTCGTTTCACTATATATAAATGTATTTTTGTATCGGGTTTGATTGCTTTTTTCTCAGCTGTTGAGAATAAAAAAAACGTTCAGGCAGCTAACCTTGGTAGCGAGCCATTCATTATATCGCTTTCATTATGTTGCTTTTCCACAGTCGTGAGATGTGCAGTTTACACATATCTTCAGCTCTCTTGCTAGATACCACATGTAGCTTTCTCCCAAACAAATGTGTAAGTGCAATTGAGTCGTAGTGTTTTGGGTCGACAAATCGCTACACTAATCAGTGTTGCCAGATCTGCATAATTTGAAAGATATAACTTGCCTGGAATGCGCCGAATCACACTGAGGTGTAATGAATTCACATTTACATGGCATGAGTGATTTTAAAAGTTATGTAGCCGTCAATAATTTCATCACATCAGTGTAAAACCGCTGGATCTTGCATCATAACATATTTTTGATAAATTATTAAACATTAAATTGGAAAAGGGGAACCGCTCCACATTAACATAGACATTCATCAGTCGACAAGGCTGACCTCGGTTAGAAGCTGAATTCCAAAAAAATGGATTGACATGGAGTTCTGCCTTTTATCGTAATTTGACTGTCATAATTAAGTGTGCTGTAATCTTTTAACCAGGTGTTTTCTTTTGATAACCTAAACTGTAACACATGTGGGGAAAAACTGTTGTGGGTAGGGTGGGGGTTTATATATTCACTCATGCCATTGATTGACAGCACTGGCATCTCAGTCCATTAGTGAGTTTGTGTGAAGTCTCACTGTCCTGGTACCCTGTCGCCCCCTCACCCTGTTTCAGGAGCCAGTTTGTGGGGGCCGCTGAAGGAGCTATGGGAGACGGTGGAGGGCGCGGTATGGCGGAGGCAGGCCGAGAGCGTCCACCTGCTGGGCCTGCAGCTGAAGAAACACAAACCTCACTTCCTATCTCTCTTCAGGAACCCGGTGAGCGGTTCAGCCATGTTTGAGGACCGACTCCAGCAGTCATGCTTTACGCACAGTGGGCTTCTAGCCCATTTAATGCCAACTTCTTAATCATTTGATTAGCCCAAACAGCAAATGAGTACATTTTTTTTCCTGAATTTCTTGATAAGCTCATTAATGACTGCTGAGTGCTGTCTCTTATCTCCTTGTATAAAATGTGTTATTCTGATCTGATCTGTGTGTAAATTGCCGTAGTTGCATAAAGACAATTGGCTGATCAAACTTGGGTAATTGGTTGATTTGAAAACCTACATTCACATCAGCCCTCAAGGAATAACTTGGCCCTGCTAAGTTTAGACAGGCAACCATATTCACTTTCACGTTATTGTATAACATTACAGTGCTGGTGGAAGCTACTGCCTGTATTTCAGCATTTCTTGGAGTTGAAGCTAGACTGCTAAAGTTTTAATGCATGTAAATGTGCCAATATGAATTACCCGTATATCTTGATTATGTGGGGCACAATGATGTGATTTTCTGTGTCTGTGTATCTCACCAGCCAAAGAGTGCAGAGCAGAGAGAAAAGGTGCGCAAGGCAAGCCTGGAAGGCATTTCCATTCAGGGTCAGCAGGGGGCGCGCCTGCTGCCCGAGGCACTACTTACAGAAGCCTTCATACTGAGTGACCTCTTCGATATGGGAGAGATGGCGGCCCTAGAGCTGCTGCTAGCAGGTGAGTCACATCTCCTGAGATGGACTGGAGGACCCAGCCATGTGTGTGTAGTAGCATCCTGCACCCAAACTCATACACTATGAGGAGGAAGTGGCTAGCAGATGACTCCTCTCCAAGATTTATGTGGCAACGAGCCATTGATATGTTTTCACTCTTCAGATGCAACATGCATTTTGAGCACTAGTGGAACAAATCAGTACCGGGCCGGGGGCGGGGCACATGACCGGGCCCTTTAAACCTAATAAAGTTCATGATAACATCGCTTTACAACATACACATGCCCGCAACAGCGGGGCTTACAAGCACACATACTACATTTTTGACACAAGCAACTGCTGAGTCCCTAACATCACCGCTATACAGTTGAGAGAGAAAGAAGGGGATATAAGCTGGGCTACTAGAAATAACAACCATCAACAGTTTACAACAGCTCACACATTGGGCCTCATTCATCAATATTTTCCCTCCACTCTGCAGTCCATCTCTAACGTCATTTTACCGAAAATAACGAGAATGATTGTACTAAGAACTAAGAACCGATATAGTAGCAGGAAGAGTACTAGAAGCAGTCAAAGAACAGCAGAACTTTCTCTTCAAAACCTGAAATTGTCATTGAAGATCATTATACCTGACCAGCATTGCAGTGTCATTATATCAGGAAAGTTATTTCAAAATGTCAAGTCCGGTAAGGTAGCTAACCGGTAAGCATGCTGTATTCTATGGATAATTTTTTGAACTACTTTAAAATTGCAGCGGCAGTTATAATTGTTGCTTAGTAACGTTAGCAACATTAACACGCTCAACACTCCACCAATGTGAAGTCAATGGAGGCCGTTTTTTAAAGCGTTATAGTTTAAAAATGAATCTATCGCTCAGAAAAATACAAGCAACCTGACCAGTATATTTACACCAAGTTCGGTATGTCTACCTTAAAAAACTGTCGGGGGAGATACGTCCGGAAGAACCAGGAATAATAATAATATTAAGAAGAAGAAGTAAAGATTCTATAGAAGAGCACTAGTTTGCGCCTTCGGCAAGCAAACTAATTAATTGTATTCATCAGTATTACACAAATGAAGCCGAATGACCTGTTTTAATGTTGAATCCAATAGTGATTTTATATAAGACTTTGAACCGTTATAATGTTACGATATTACTGCCAAATAATTTGCTACTCATTTGTAATCAAATAATAATTTTTAATCAAATAAAAAATGAGTGAATGGAAAAATAAAAGCAACAACACGAAAAACAAGCTTTACAGCCGTGTTTTTCCATTTACGCACGCAATACGAACATATTAGAGCACTCGTTGAAATTCCTTCGGATCCTACAAACTGATATACGAAAACTTTGATAAATCCCATTTTTGCGTAAATACACTTGGAGAAAATATCGGCGATCCACTTGTAAGTTTGCACGTAATGAAGTTAAATGAGAGAGTGAAAATAAAGCCAGTCATGCAGCACGTCATTTTATTCATATTTTACACCTAACTACATCACTGAAGTCAGTCTTGTAAAGTTTTTACCAACCATGACTCATCCTGCCTGGGGTAACATATATAAGCACACACATATCGCACATTGAGCGGTGTCGTCGGGAGGGGGCCGGTCCCCCCAGCCTGGAACAGAGGCTCCGGGCCCCCCTGGGCCCCGGGCGAGGGCGCGCCGCCCTCCCAGCCCCCCCGGAAACTCCGCCCCTGATTTTGAGGAGCATGGAGTCAGCGTGTGCTTAGATAACAAACCTGCAGGTGACTGGTCAGCCAGGAGGGGTCAGTAAAGAGTGGTGAGACAGATGAATTGTAACTTGCTTACCCTCGATTTATCCAGTTTTTGCTGTGCTAATATGGACCTCTGCCCATAGCGTTGGAGAGGCCCCAAATTCAAATTGGACTCAAGATGTTTGTGACACATCTTGTATTAATTTTGATAAGTATTAGTGTGTATAGCTAGTATTGATTTTTTTGAATGATTGACGTACTGATTTTCAGTTTTGATAACTATTAGTATGTATAGCTAGTATTAATTTTTCAATGATTGACGTACTGATTTTCAGTTTTTTGCTGTTTTCAGGAGAGCACCAGCAGTCTTATTTCCCGGGGCTAACGCGGGGGACTTGTTGCCGTACTTCTCTACTGGGACGGCAAGCGATGTTTGGCCAACTCTCTGCGCACGCTCATCCAGTCCCGTCACGGAAAAACATTCACCCTCGATCTCAGGTGGGATGCTGCTTAAGTGCTTATAGTATAACTCATTCCATTCGGTATCATCCGCATGATCTTTCCTGACCTAAAGGAAAAAGTACTCTCTTTAAACTGATTATAACATTGTGTGATGTGTGGCATATATTGTGAGCAGTTTGTGTGCAGTCTTGTTTGTGTTTTTCCTCCCTTTTTGTAGCTCATGACCAGCTGCTGTCCTTCTGGTTTATCGTCATCCTCTTTGTCATTGACTCATAGTCTGTCTCTGGCTCCTGTTTTTCCTTCCCCCGTCAGGCTCATGGGTGTCTCATTTCTGTGGCTAGCTGTCTTCTCCTCTCACTCTGTAGCTCATTTCTCTTCTGTCTGGCTGTGGCCCAGGTTTATGGGCTCGGTCTGTAGCTCATGGTGGTCTGTGTCTCTCCGCACAGCGGCGAGCTGGTGGCGCTAACCACCCGCTTCACAGACGAGCTGATGAGCCAAGGCCTAACACAGCGCATCCTGACGCTGGTCTCCGAGATCAGCGTGCCGCGAGAGTTCGAGCGCCTGCAGAAGCAGTGCGGGCTGGGAAATGAGAAGCACAGGAAGGAGGTGAGCGGAAGGTCCTTACTCAGCCATGGAGGAGCAGAACCAATCCAGCCCCATAACCACCTTCTAATTACCCCTTCTGTGCCCTCCTCCTTCAGGTCGCTGACCTCATCAAGGAGTGCCGTCTCTCTCTCGCCGAGTGTCTGTTCGCCTGGACCTGCCAATCACCTCTGACTAAGGACGACACCTTAGCTCTCATTGGCCATCTGGAGACTGTGACAGCTGAGGCTGACGGCTCATTGGACAGTGTGAATGTGGCCCTGCTTATGGCCCTCCTCTACTGCCTGGATGTCAGCTTCCTGGAGCAGGGGACAGAGGACAGAGAAGGTATATTAGATGTTTTGTCTTGATTATCTTGTCTTTCCAGTTTGTTGAGCTATGACTAGATATAAGGTTTTTTAACTGGAATGCTCTGTTAAAATGTTAAAAGGTTGTGTATCATATGGCATGGGAAGTTTTATATATTTAACTGGTTGGTATTAAATGGGTCTTAGTGGTATTATGGTTGCAGTTGATGATGGTCCTCTCTATATTAGTGGCAGATAATCAGCACCACTGTAACACTGAGAGAGCCCTGATAATTGTAATGAAACCGTGTGTGGTTGGACGGCGTTATTAACACTGTTCTGCGGTGCAGACCTCTTGCAGGCCCTGCCGTTGCTGACGGAGAGGGAGTATGTGTCTGCGGTTCATTGCCGGCTGGTGGAGGCCCAGCCTTGGAAGCTGCCAGGGCTGCAGGCGGTGGTGCGTCTGGCCTGGGCCCTGTCACTGCGCGCCCTGTCCCAGCTGCCACAGGGAGCAGGTACGGCCCCAGACCACGCCCACACACAGCTGGCCCAGCCCCCTGTTAAACTGAACTAAGAACCTGTGTGCTCTGTACTGACCTGCACACACTCTAAATCACTAACCTACCCAACCAAACCAGGGCTGCATGATGTGGGGGAAATACACAATGTATGATAACGTTGATGCATATTGAGCAAATGTGTGTGACTGTGTGCATACGTTTTTAAATATACCATAAATACAGGCCCAGTTAAAGTCTTATGTGACAGTCAGTAGTGATGTGTTTATTGTGCAAGTTGATATTGTGATGGCAGTAAAAATACAACTAGTGCTACTACATTACCAAAAGCTCACACATTTACTCACCATAGCGGCTTGTTGGTAGGTAGAGGTGTTGCCAGGTGGTTTTGTTGAAGTTGTGGTTAGTTGTAGTGGCAGAGCAGTGCTGTATTTATGGGATGCGCTGAGGTTCATCCTGGTTTCCGTCCCGCAGCCCTGGTAGAGTTCACTGAAGGGGATGAGTCACTGGCTGACCAGGCCCTGCTGGACAGCGTGTTCCTGTTTCTGACGGAGGGCGTGCTGAGCTGCGAGGGGTTCGCCCAGGAGGAGTTCTACACACGCCGTCTCCATTCCCTCATCACTGACTTCCTTGCGCTCATGCCCATGAAGGTAGAGGGGGGGCGCCAGAGAGCAGATGTGGGTATCCGGGCGTGGTGTGTTTCGGGGCATGTGTCTGAGCTGCAGGTGTGTGTTGCAGGTGAAGCAGCTGCGGAACCGTGCGGACGAGGACGCCAGACTCCTGCACATGGCGATACAGATGGGCTCTGAACCCCCCACATCACTGCGCAGAGACCTGGACCACCTAATGATCCTGGTCAGTCTGCGCCTCCTCTCCGTCCAGTCTGCACTAAACCACACTGTCCTCCCTGGCTTTGGTGCACCCTCAGCAGGGTGGCATTATTCATGTGTTCTCATGGCCTCTCTCCCGTTTGTGCCTGTAGATCGGAGAGTTCTACAGCAAAGACCCGTTCAACCTTGAGCTGGCCCTGGACTTCTGGTGCCCCTCAGAGTCCCTCCAGCACACCTCTCTCACGGGCTCCTACCTGGGCGTGGCTCTGCAGCGGCCCCCCCACAAGCAGGTCAGACCCTCGAGGGCCCCTCCCACTCCTCCCCTATCCATCACATTCTCAGTGTGCTCCTATGTAAATATCGTGGAAACTTCTAGACGTTGTCTTTTGTTTTTGATTAGTGCACTGATACAGTAACTACCTGATATATTAGCAGTATGGAAATCCATTAGTCAGGTGTTTTGCCATCCTTGTTCGGCAAACCCTGGTGGTATGAGGTCCCTGTCCTGAGGCCTGCTAACCGCTGTGTCCTGTGCTCCAGGTGGTGCTGTCCAAGTTCGTGCGGCAGATGGGGACCTGCTGCCCCCAACCCTGTACATCCCTTACCTGCGCATGTTGAAGGGCCTGGCCAACGGGCCACAGTGCGCCCAGTACTGCCTCTGCCTCCTGAGGGCCAACGGAGCGCCACTCAGTAAAGTCCATGTCCATGGAGCATCTGAGTACGGTGGCCCGGCAGGGGTTCTGCACTGCCTCTGGGTTCATCACGGAAGAGTCTAGGATACCGACAGGGAAAACCTTATCCTAGATCAGCTCTCTTACAATGAGCAGCTTAAATGAACATGGAGCCAGGGCCTCATTTAAAGCCTGCATCTACATAAATTTGCAGCTGAAACGATGTGACCCGTGGCTCACAGCATCAAATTTGAGTAATCGGTCCCTCATTTAGCCTGTGAGCAGTGTTTGGGAGAATTCTGTTTAAGGATGCTACAGGATGACATTTGAATTCAGACCAATATAATTAATCACTGCTCAGGTTTATACTCCACATCATGATGGTCTCTCTCTGTGCCCCTAGTTTGTCACATTGTCTTGTGATTATAATAAATAATATTCCAGTAAAGACAATATTTTTCAGCAAACCAGCATAACTTGTGTACTCTCTCTAGAGCTGGTTTTGTTAGTTTTCTCTTCAGAACATCTGTAGCAGCTCAGCTGTTGATGCTCTGTGTTCCTGTAGGAGAGAACCTGCAGGGGGCAGCAGCGAGCAGCCCCGTGTCTTGGGAGCACTTTTTCCAGTCGCTGATGCTGTACCATGAGAACCTGCGGAGGGACCTGCCGAGCGCCGACACCGCGCAGTACCGCCACCCGCCATTGAGGGGCATCACCCAGCGCGAGCTGGACGGCCTCACTTCCTTCCTGCAGCTCCTCACCACCATTGTCACCTGGGTAAGAGCTGACCCAATTGCACCCAGAACTGACATTATGGATGTGCAGAAACAAAGCACTCAAAATTAAACAGGGATAATGGTCTTTGGTTTAACATAGGAATGTATGACTGTATATGTCCTATATATGTATTTACTTTTACTTATATTGTGCTTGCCTTGCTTCTGCCACTAAATCCAATATAAAAAGTAGGTTGTGTTTTTTGCTGCCCAAACACCCTGCTGTAGGCATTTCTAATGTTAAGCGCACTCAAGAAACAGCCTGCGCATACTTATTTCAGTTTATTGCAATGTCTTCTTAATGTTTTAAGGTCTGTACCGCAGAAGAGTGGGGTTGCTGGCCTAGTTTGAGCTCATAACAGTAGAGTTGCCCAACTGGGATTTTTATGAGGGCTCTTGGGTTTTGTGTTAAAGCCCTATAACTTCAATGAGGCAGACTGTGGGTGCCTCGTTGACCTGCAGGGGTCACTAGAGAGCAATGAGTCAGTCCCATGCAACATCCTTCTCAAATTCCTGGGAGAAACTAATGCCCTCATATGAGTCCCCCTCCGGCACCATGAAAGTGGAGATTTGGTACCAGCTTGATTTGTATTTTTTCATGGTCTGTGTTGCAGAGCGAGAGTGCGCGCCTGACGCTGTACAAGCACCCCCAGTGGACGCCGGTGGTACTGATGCTGGGGCTCGCTCAGTGCAGTATCCCCCCAGTCCTGAAGGCTGAACTTCTCCACTGCCTCGCCGCCTTCGGCAAGTCACCTGAGGTCGCCGCTTCCCTGTGGCAGTCCCTGGAATATGCACAGGTGAGTGGTAAACGCACTACTAGCATTGCTGCTACGGTACACTTGTTTTAACACTGGCTTGTGACACTGCATTCTCTGTGGTGATGTTTATTGTTGTCTGCAGGTTCTTCAGACAGTCCGAGCTCCAGGGCAGAGAGCAGGTGCAGGGATCGAGGTGAGATACATTTTTGCAGTCTAAATTCTGTGTGTATGTGAGACGTCTGTGAGTATCTGTGTGTTTGTATAAATAAGTGTGTGTGTCTGTGCGTGTGCATGTTTGTGTTTACATGTGTGTGCATTAGTATAAATAGGTGAGTGTGAATGTGTGCGTGTGAGAGTGTGTTTGTGTTTATATGAGTGTTTTAGTACAAACAGGTGTGAGTGTGAGTTTCTGTGTGTTTATATACAGGTAATGTGTGTAACTCTCTCTTCATCCCTCAGGTGGAGCTGAATGAGATCGAGTCGAGCTGTGAGGAGTACCCTCTGACGCGGGCGTTCTGTAACCTGATCAGCACGCTGGTAGAGAGAGCCCTACCTGTCAACCTGGGGGTGGGGCTGCGGGCCCCCGGCTTACAGCCATACCTGGACTTCCTGCGCGACGGCGTCTTTCTGCCCTTCCCCACCAGGGCGTACCGGCGTGCGGCTGAAAAGGTGCTCTCGCGCACACACACGCTCACACACACGCTCAAACAGAAACACATGCATAGATTGGTGTGTATGCACATCCATGCATAAAGTACAGGTTTGGTTGGTTTTGGAGCCAGGGCATTTGACTGCAAATAAACCCAGTCTTAGTGCAGCCGTGGTTCAGGGGTGTGACTGTCTGGCTGTGGTCCCTTACAGTGGGAGGTTGCGGAGGCAGTCCTGGAGGTCTTCCACAAGCTGCTCCAGGACTACAAGCCCCAGCCTGCAGACTTCCTGACGGAGACGGTGGTGCTGCAGGGGGAGCAGATCCCGGCGCTGAAGCCCCCAGGGTACAGCCTGATGTTCCACCTGCTCAACGACTCGCCCATGCTGGCCCTCTGCCTCCGTCTGCTGGAGGAGGGTCTCTGCCACCTGGACACCTACGCCCCGGTCCCTGGTCTGTACCTGTGCCCGTACCTGTGTGTGCCTGTATCCATTCCTCTGTGTGTGTGTCTGTCTGTGTGTCTGTACCTACGTTTGTGTCACTGGAATGGAATTTCTGCAGTGGCATACATAAGACTCCACAGGACTGAGGTTGAGAACCACTGTTATTAGCACACATTGATTCACTCATGCAATAATGCATTCATTCATTCATTATAACCTGTTGCTGGTTTGAAGACAAGTAGATGCTAGGTAAATGTAGTTTTTAAAGCAGTTTTACCTGCATATATGAGTTTGTGTAAGCACCATGTAATTTCTTATATCTGGATCTGTGTAAGCATGCCTGTCCGTGTCTCTCTCTGCCCGTGCCCCCCTCCCCCGGTGCTCCCTCCCCAGGTCAGAAGCAGCTGGAGCGGTCCGTGCTGCACTGTCTGAGCCTGCTGGACCTGGCCCTGCAGAAGCAGGTGGTGTTTATGGACCTGCTTCGGGAGAGCCAGGCCTCCCTGCTAGTGTCCCCCATGGAGCAGCTCCTGCAGGGTGTTAGCGCCCGCAGCCGCCGCGCCGACCACATCGCCAACATCGCCAGGTACAGGGCGCGCCAGCCAGCGTGACATCACCTGCCCCCAGTCTGTGGCATCACCTGCCCCACTGATCACACCACCATCAAATTTGAAACATAGGACACTTATATTTGTAGCTAAATTATCAACATTACAAAGTTTTCGAGTGTTAACTCATTCACAAAATGTGTTAACTTATTAACAAAATGAAAAAAGATATTCTTGTGAGATGATATACTGAATGTAATACTTGGAAAATAGTGGCAAACATTTCAGTTTACAATTCACATTGGAGCTGTTAAAATTGCAGCTATTTAGTTCCATTTACAGCTTGTAAATTCAGAAACTATTGGTGTATCGGTAGTAGGGTGTTTGCTGGATATTCTGAATGACCCCTTTTGTCCCTTCCAGGTACCTGTACCACAGCAGCTCCATCCCAGAGGCTGGCCTCCTGAGCGCTAAAATCTTGTGCCACATCGCCCGCTACCCCAACATTCAGGCACGGCTGGTTGGAGACTTCACTCATGACCAGGTGAGGTCACTTCCTGTTCCCCAAATGTAACTGATTCCTCTCAGTGCCCTCTAGAGGAAATACATTCTAAGCTTTTCCAGGCTTATGTACTGCCTGGCAGTTAATTCCTGATGTAATTTATCTAATGATGTTCTGAATGCTCTGAACTGGCTAGCATTGTATGAAATTGTGTTTTGATTTTTTTAACTTCCTGTAAGATGTGCAGTAGTGGACGTGTTATAAGTGTTCTGTTGACGCAGTCCTCTGATTGGCTGGTGTATGTTGTTTTATCTTTAGTCTGTGAGCGATAAGCTGATGGCCGGGTTTGTGGAGTGTCTGGATAACGAGGAGGCAGAGGAGGATTCCGAGAAGGACGATGGTGAGTGGCAAACCATTACCGCTGAATTTTCTCTGAATCTTTACTAATACTTCCATTAATAACATGTGACCATTTACTGCAACAGTGATAATATCATGCCCATTTTACAAAGTCCAGAGTGACTAATGGTGGTATATGAAGCATCTCCTACATACTGCTGTGTACTGCTAGTGGGTTACAGAACTAAAAGAAGTGCAGTAAATCAAAATGAAAAACAGTGCAAAATAAAAACTAAATTTTACATTTTAAATTATAATTATAACAGGTTGTCCAAAATGCACCCAGCTGACCTGCAATTATGAACTCAAAAGTATTTATGGAAGTAGATATGTCTGGAGTAGAGTATCTGTGTGATTATATTGTTATTGGAATTGATGATGTCTGCGTGAATGACGCAGATTCTGACCCAGAGAAGGGCGTGGCGAACATCCGCCATGAGACCAAAATCCACATCCTGAACCTGCTGATCACGTCCCTCGAGCTGAAGGCCCCGAACCTGGCCCTCTACCTCCTGGGCTACGAGCTCAAAAAGGCTGTGTCTACCACCAACCTGCAGGATGCAGGTATGCACTGTCTGCGTCCATCCACTGAGACTATGGGAGCCTAGTACGCACTCACCCTTACTGACATTTACTGACCCTCAGTGAAAGCAAACACAGACAATCCCTAGTAAACACTGAGTAAAGGTGACAGGTACACTGTCTCACCTGACACACCTGAGTAAAGGTGACAGGTACATGTTCGTATACATGGGCCAAACACGTCCCTCAAACAAGCCTGGCAGAACTGGCACCTGAAACACCTGAGTAAAGGTGACAGGTACACTGTCTCACTTGGCACACCTGAGCAAAAGTGGCGGGTACACTGTCATTGACACTGACATACTGATAAACTATGACATTAGGTCACCTGGAACAGGTCTGAGCCTGTTTATGAGTGTGTGTCTGTGTTTGGGTCCTTGTGGCAGGAGTGCTGGGGTGTCCACGGAGCTGCCTGCATGCAATCCTGAGCCTTCTGCAGAGGGGCAGTGAGAAACGCTCAGGCCCTGTTCTCACGCATCAGGCCCCACACCTCGCCGAGCTCTGCTACCAGGTACAGCATACCTGTGTCAGACTGCATGCTTTTTATTATATCTTTTCAGCAAAGGAGAGATGCATGTAGCTAGTTTTGGGCAGAGGAGGTGTAGCGGATTGATGTGTTTGTGTGTTACCTGCTCACCAGGTGATCTACCAGCTGTGTGCTTGTCCGGAAACATCCGGCCCCACCATGCGCTACCTGAGGACCAGCCAGGACTTTCTGTACTCCCACCTGCAGCACCTGCCCTTCGTCCTCCCAAGTGAGCTTTCCTGCCCTCGATGTACCGATGTCTCATAGCAGGCCCGTTGTGTGTCCTGAGCCCCCCCTTCTGTCTCCCTCCCCAGATGCCAAAATCGCAGCGCTGTCTCAGATGTCCTGGCTGATGAAGACTGCCGCCATCGAGCTGCGGCTGACATCGCTAAACCGCCAGCGCTCTCACACCCAGCGCCTGCTCAGCCTGCTGCTGGACGACCAGCCACACACACAACGTGCAGGTAACACACAGTGCTAAGGTAACACACAACATGCAGGTAACACACAGTGCTAAGGTAACACACAGCGCACAGGTAACACACAGTGCTAAGGTAACACACAGCGCACAGGTAACACACAGTGTAAAGGTAACACACAGCGCACAGGTAACACACAGTACAGTATATGCCCATTGCTCAACGAGCATGCTAACACAGCTTGTAGTAACACGATGCAAAATTAGCAAATGTTTCAGGCCAGGTTATTGGTTGTGATTTAATGGCCAAATATGCAAATATACCGCTTCATCACGGGCTAATACATGCACACAGATCAGTCCCAATATATTCAATTATAGGAGCGATTAGTGATAAATATAATCTTAATACGCTCAGTGTTGAGAGCTGGTGGCCATGTGACCTGGAGAAAACACTTTGGCAGTCAGGTTCTGGAGTCTACAGGGAAAGGGTTAGGGTGGGGTGATTACAAGGTTCAGTTCTAATTATAAAGAAGGAAAGAAAATTGAGCCATTATTATGTTGGTAATTGTGTTTGGGGAGTTTATATCTTATGGTGTATGTTACTCTGCTGTCATTTACAGACTGAGCTTCCCTTATGCCCTGGCAGTGCTAATGAACTGAATTGCACTGAAAGATGGTGTACCTCTTTGCCAGTGGCCAGGGTTTAATCTCAATTACTTAATGCCTCATACATAATTTAAGTGCGTTTCAGTTTGACTGCCAGCACACATTTCTGACAGCACTGCTTGAACAGAGCCAGGTGGCAAACCCATTCATTGTTAGTTAAAGAGGGATCAGGTCCTCAATAAAACGGGAATGTAGCTTGTGTACAGCTGAGTGGAAATCTCTGGTCTGTCTTTCCCATTGCAGCAGATGGAGAAATGGGAATGGAGGAGGACACACGCTCGGTCAGTGGGTTTCTGCATTTCGACACGGTTTCCAAAGGTTAGTTTGACCTTTTCCACATTGCCTTACTAAGCTTTGGTGTGTTAGCGGGCCTTCCTGTGTGATTGGTGCATTCACGGTGTGTCTCCGCCCCCCCCTCAGTACGTAGGAAACTCCTCAGTATCCTGGACGCCATCGACTTCAGTCAGAAAGTCCCAGAGCTGCTGCAGCTCGACTTCTTTGAGCGTGCTCAGATTGAACAGGTCATCTCCAACTGCGAGCACGTCGACAAGAACGGCCACACAGTTTGCAACGTTAAGGTGAGTTTGTTGCACAAACCTGCCCATCTTTTTACTTAGAACAGCATCTGCAACCTGGGTTGGGGTTGTACTGTCACAGTAGTGCAGCAGTTTTTTTAAAGCATTGTTTTAACGGGTAAACTGTGTTTCTTTCCTGTCTGGAAGTTGCTGCACAGAGTCCTAGTTGCAGAAGTCAACGCTCTCCAGGGAAGGGCTGCCATTGGCCAGCGCCCCTTGCTGATGGAGGTGAGCATGATGCTGATTGGGTGGAGCTGAGCGGCTGGTGTGAATAAAGGCTAACCTCGCTCTGCTCTCTCCCCAGGAGGTGAACTCCATCCTGCAGCAGGTGGTGGAGCGGAACCAGGTGCGCCACAGCCTGAGCGCTAAGCGCCATGCCCTGCAGGCCTGGAGGGAGCTGGTGGAGACCCTGTTCACCGCCTGCCCCTTTGACCTCATCCCCACTGACGAGCGCCAGCTCATCATCCGAGACCTGCTCCTGGACCTCCACGACAAGGTGAGAGAGGGGTCCGCCAGACCCCTGCAACAAGTGAGACGGGTCCCCCAGCAAGGCTGTTATTTCTTTGTCTGTTAGCATTGTTGTTCTTTCACTGAACATTAGCCTCTGTGACTGCATGCATGGGGTATTTCATTGTCTGTTAGCTTTAGCCTCTGTGACTACATGTATAGGGTAGGCGTAGGTAAGGTGCTAGTGCTAGCCTTGTTGAGTGACGTACACAGTGTAGCTGTTTGTATGTTAGCGCTAGCTTCTGTAAGTGCATGCACAAGGTAATCGTGTTTATGTTACCGTTAGCGTCCTGATAATGAAATACTGAAACGCGCGCTCTTCTCCAGGTGCTGTCTGAGGACGCCGCGGTGGAGCTGATGCCCATGGCGGCCGGGGCGGTGTTCACCCTGACGGCGAACCTCAGCCACTCCGTGCTGTCGGAGCAGCAGCAGGGACTGGGCATGGAGGGCGGGGCTTCCTCGGGCTTCGCCTCCATCGCTAACTCCGCCCTGCACCTGATCCTTCGCAAACTCCTGGACTTCATCCTCTGCACAGGTGAGTGCTCGCTGTTATTGCGACTCGCTTCATAAGGCTGATATTGAGGACTGCATGTAAAATGTTTTGTACGTATGTAAAGTATTTATGTGTAATTTGATTGTGTGTTTTACCCTGTTGCAGACATAATGATGGGTTAATGACAGTTGAACCCATTAGGTTTTCTAGTGTGGTAGAGGTGTATATTGATGTATAATTATAGCTTGTTTGGGTGTTTTAGTGTGTCATGTGTATACAGCGATGTACAATTTTAATGACAGTTGGTTTGGGCTTTCAGGTGAGTTGCAGGTGTATAGTGATGTATAATGTAATGACAGTTGCTTTGGACATTGTGGTTTGATTCTGGTGTATAGCAATGTGTAATTTTAATGACAGTTGGTTTGGGCTTTCAGGTGAGTTGCAGGTGTATAGTAATGTGTAATTTTAATGACAGTTGGTCTGGGCATTGTGGTTTGCTGCAGGTGGAGGTTTTCAGCGTCTGCGTGCACACCTGTACGGCTCCCTGCTGTACTACCTGCAGATCGCCCAGAAACCTGATGAGCCAGACACACTGCAGACAGGTATAGTTCCAGCACAGCACACACACTTCTATTCTACTCTTCCCTCTGCCCTCCAGTTCACTCACCTCCCTCACCTGGTCCCCCTATCTTTATTTATCTCTGTCCTCCCTCCCTCCCTCCCTCCCTCTCCCTGCAGATGGGAAGTCCATGTGGGAGAGACTGACGGCTCCTGAGGATGGCTTCTCCAAGCTGCAGCGGGAGAACCTGTCCATCATCGAGAGCTACGGCACGGCGCTGATGGAGGTGGTGTGCAGAGACGCCTGCGACGGGCACGAGATCGGCAGGGTGAGGCCTTCCAGCGCATGACCGTAACTCCTTCTGCTTCCCCCACTGCGAAAAAACTCAGGCCTTCCGGCACTTGTCGGTTTCCTTTCTATTCTGTTGCATCACTTTTATATCATCTCCCCGCTCCCCTAATTCTAGGGGAAGTATTATTTTATACAGAGAGTATTTAATACTATTTAATGGAATAGGTTTCCAGGTGATGTATTTGAGGCAGAGCTCCTTACTGTGTTCAAGTCCAGACTTGATGCAGTGCTGGATGCTCTTGTGTTAAGGGTGAGTTTAACTGGGCTGAATGGCCTGTTCTGGCTTTAATAATACTATGTTATTATTATAACATTATAATATTATGTATATTATTATGTTCTTACGTGTGTATGTCACTCCTTGTGTGAGTAAGCCGCTGATTGGCTGCGCTGTTTGCTGTGTCGCTCTGTGTGTCTCAGATGCTGGCCCTGGCAGTGCTGAACCGGATCCTGTCCATTGATAAGCAGAGGCAATGGCTGCTGTTTGTGTGTAACAGCGGCTACCTGCGCGTTCTGGTGGAGAGCCTGCGGCAGGACGACGCCGCCCTGCAGGCCCTGCTCAGCCCCCAGCCCCCGCCGCTCAAACCCCTCTACGTCTACGAGTCCAAGATGGTGAGGGAGCGCCAGAATGAGCTGAATTTTCCTCTGCTTTAAGGATAGCAAATCCACTACTGTTATAATGCCCTTAGCTATGGTTGTAGTCCCACATTTTGGTTCTAAGGAGCAACACAAATAGTGTACACATAAAAATGTCTATATGCACATAAACATATTTTATTTTAAAATATGGGCCTATAGGAAGCATCCTGTAGCCTAGTGGCTAAGGTACTAGACTGGGACCCAGATGTTTGGTGAGCCAAGCCTTAGTGTAACCTCAGTGAGGTCAGTGCAGCTGTTGGGCCCCTGAGCAAGGCACTCAGCCATCTGTGATTGGCTGTTTCTCTTGTCCATCACTCTTGGTCATGCTCTGACTGTGTGTGTGTCCGTGCTGCAGGCGCTGCTGATGAGGGTGGCGATGACGGGCCAGGGGGCCGTGGAGCTGCTGCGCTGTGGTCTGGTGGCACAGCTGGTGGAGTGCCAGGTGTTCGACATGCTGCCGAGAGCGACCCCCACAGGTGAGGCACGCAGGTTCAAAAGCAGACACTCCCACACAAAGAGTACCATGAAAAAACACATGATCTGATTTCAAAAACCTTCTAAAATTAAGGTAACAAATTAAGTAAATTTTTTTCTTTGGTTGTGTTGACTCTTCACTTTCATTCATACAAAATAGGCATCTTGTATGCTTTTCTGTGAATTTACCTCTTTTTATTTCTTTATTTACTTCATGAAGAACGTCAATTGTGGAACATTATTTTAAATATTTGCTCTTTGAACATGTAGCAGTTTTTCTGCAGCAAAAGAGAGTGCAGTGGAGCTTTAGTATGGAGGTCTGTGGTTAAAATGTAGAAAATTGTCCACATCTTATTGTCCTATTATGTCAGTGTGTTTTATAACGCAGAATGTGTCCTCTCTCTCCCTCTCTGCAGAGTGTTTGGTCAGCGCGACCCTTCCGGCTTCATTCCAAGCCCACTCGATCTCTACAGACAGATTCTGCTGCCCGCTCTCCGGCTTCTCCAGGTCATCCTCACTTCCGCTCAACACCAGCAGGGGGCAGCACAGGTAAACATATCATATGTGTCTGAATTTGGAATTTGGAAATGCACTGGTACTGACATATTGTATATTTTGTTCTACATGCATATGTATAGATGTGCATGTTTACAACCCAGACTGAGGTGTGAATGTGTAATCTGCCTTAAGGTGTATAGATCTGTATTGAGGGAAGTGTGATATGTAATCCATAATGGTGTGTGTGTGTGTGTGTGTGTGTGTGTGTTTTGTGTGTGTTTGTGTGTGTTTGTGTTTGTGTTTGTGTTTGTGTTTGTGTTTGTGTTTGTGTGTGTGTGTGTGTGTGTGTGTGTGTGTGTGTGTGTGTGTGTGTGTGTGTGTGTGTGTGTGTGTGTTTTCAGGTGCTGCACTGGCTGATCGCGCATGCAGACACGATCCAGTCCATCCTGCGTTGCCAGGAGCTGAGCATGGGGGCCCTGCAGGAGCTCTCCATGCTGACGGGCATCATCAGCAAGACCGCCCTGCCAGGTACAGCACACCTGTGGAATAACTGACCCACCGCCAGCCAGCAGCAGTCAGAAAACCAGCACTCTGTCTCTGCTTGGTTTGCGTGTTTGTGTGTTTGTTTCTCTGTGTGTCTGCTGTGTGTTTGTTTCTCTGTGTGTCTGTCTGTTTGTGTTTGTTTCTTTGTGTGTCTGTCTGTCTGTGTGTTTGTTTCTCTGTGTGTCTGTCTGTGTGTTTGTTTCTCTGTGTGTCTGTCTGTGTGTTTGTTTCTCTGTGTGTCTGTCTGTCTGTGTGTGTGTTTGTGTATTTGTTTCTCTGTGTGTCTGTCTGTGTGTTTGTGTATTTGTTTCTCTGTGTCTGTCTGTGTGTTTGTTTCTCTGTGTGTGTGTTTGTTTTTCTGTGTGTCTGTCTGTGTGTTTGTTTTTCTGTGTTTGTTTCTCTGTGTCTGTCTGTGTGTGTGTTTTTCTGTGTGTCTGTCTGTCTGTGTGTTTGGTGGCCGTGTCTCTGATCTATGAAGCATATTCATTTGTCAGGAGTACTGAAGATGGAACAGGATGTAAACAGCTCTGCGCTGATGGAGTTCCAGGGTCACATCGGGAGGTTCCAGGTATGGGCTCACAGCGGAAGATGAAACGCTCTTTAATGAATTTATAATACTTGGCCTCAGGGTTAATTTACTCTGTAGGATTCAGAGTGAAGTCAGTCCTCTCGCTGTTCCTCTCCTTCAGCGCCAGTGCCTGTCCCTGCTGGGGCGCCTGGCAGGCAGTGAGCGCGTGCGGATCCTGAAGATGGCGGAGGAGGGCGTGGCCCCCGGGGAGCCGGCGGACCGGCGGGAGGAGATGGAGCTGGCCGCGCAGCAGGTTGGTGGAGAGGGAGGGATAAGACGCTGTCTTTCACCGTGGTGCTGAACCTGCTCTGCCGTAAAAATAAAGCAGTTCCTCCACCAACCTCTCTCGCTCTCTCTCTCTCTCCTCTCAGATCTGTGCCAACGTAATGGAGTACTGCCAGACTCTGCTCCTGCAGAGCTCTCCCAAAGCCCAGTTCAGCATCTGTCTCTTCAGCCCCGTCGCCACCGAGCCCGCCGTCAGAGACGGGTCCCGTGCAGGTCACACACCCTTTACACACATTAGCCACACAGAGGGCTGGGAGGTTGCTGGTTCAAATCCTAGTCAGCAAACCGCTTCTATACAGTATAGCTACATAGCCTGCACTGCTCCAGTAAACATCCAGTAAATCTTCTTTGTGTTAACATATGTGTTGTGAATATATACCTAGCTGTGTTTTTATGGCTTCGGTACCCGTCCATCTCTGACAATGCTTATACAATGTAAATGGTTGCAAGTTGCCTTTATGAATAAACAGTAAAAAGTCCTGATGGTACGATGGTAATCGTGTTTCTGTCTCTCTCCGTTCCTGTCCTCAGACCTGCCTGTGCCCGCGGTGCCCGCCTCCCGCGTGCCCTCCCTGGGCCTGGTGCTCTACCTGCTGAAGAACGCCGCCGCCGACTTCTTCCGCTTCCACCAGAGTCATCAGCAGAGCCTCAGCAAGCTGCAGGGACTGGAGAACCTGCCCCCGGAGGAGCTCAAAGAGGTGCGTCGCTGCTGTAGCACAGCCTCTCTGCTCCACTGCTATATAGCCTAGCCTTTATGTACTACTACTACTATACCACAGCCTGTTTGTAGCACTGCTTATATAGCCTAGCCTTTCTGCTCCACTGCTATATAGCCTAGCCCTTATGTACTACCACTATACCACAGCCTGTTTGTAGCACTGCTATATAGCCTAGCCTCTCTGCTCCACTGCTATATAGCCTAGCCTTTATGTACTACTACTATACCACAGCCTGTTTGTAGCACTGCTATATAGCCTAGCCTTTATGTACTACTACTATACCACAGCCTGTTTGTAGCACTGCTATATAGCCTAGCCTTTCTGCTCCACTGCTATATAGCCTACTATCTACTATACCACAGCCTGTTTGTAGCACTGCTATATAGCCTAGCCCTTATGTACTACTACTATACCACAGCCTGTTTGTAGCACTGCTATATAGCCTAGCCTTTCTGCTCCACTGCTATATAGCCTAGCCCTTTATGTACTACTACTATACCACAGCCTGATTGTATGGCCACCACCACTGTAGTGCAGCCTGTTTGTAGCACTGCGTTAGCGTGTTACTCCTGCTATACCACAGGTTCAATGTTCTGCTTCTGTACCATTGCTATCCTGCACTGTACGTGCCTGAATTCAAGTACTTGTATTAAAAAAGAAAAATTAAGTTGTGCTTTTTTTAATATTCATGAGGGATTAATGAAAGATGGTCCATTAATATTTTAGGTTTTCCTTGCTAATTTTGTGGATGCATATTTCTGCACCGAGTCGTCTGGCGTAGAGGTTGTTAAAGTGCTAAAGGATGGTCTCTCTCCTCCTCTTCCCTCAGCTGTGCCAGGCTCTGGTGTACGGGTCTGGGGGGGTGGACAAGATCCCCCCCGCCCAGCGGAGCGTCCTGGCCAAGCGCCGCCTCGTCCAGCTCATCAACAACCGGGCCAAGCTCCTGGCTCTCTGCTCCTGTATCCTTATGGCCCATTGGTGAAGGGGGGTGGGGGTTCTTCACAGGGATCTCCCAAAGGGAAGAGGAGGAGGGGGTTGGGGGTTAACATGAAGGAAATAACCCTGTGGACATGCACACATCCTCCAGTGAGAGAGGAGAGGGGGAACATCAAAAAGTGAGCATGCTGGGGTGGGCAGCCTGAAGAGCTAGCTCCAGGTGGGGCTCTGGGCTTGCAGAGAGGGGACGCAGGAATAAATGGCTTCTCCTGGGGTGATGTCAAACCATTCAGAAATTATGGGGGGAAAAAATTATGGAAGACAGAGTGAGGGTGTCTGGAGGGTAGGGGTGGAGACAGGACTGACTGCACTGTGAAATTCCATGACTGCCCGGCCCGTTTTAGACATCATCGAGACCTGCCTGTTTGTGGTGTGGCGCCACCTGGAGTACTACCTGCTATACTGCACCCCCAGTGACCCCAAGGACTCCCTGTTACCCAGCTCTAGTATGTACCAGACCAGGTTTACTGAGATTGACTGAGTCCATGGCAGGCTGTATTGGCTGTAATATGCATTTTATTTACTGTATTTTTCTCTCTGCGTTCCCCAGACTTTGGCATGCTACAGAATGGAGGGGGGCGCAATTTGGGTCTGTCTCATGTCAGCAGGCAGGACCTGGAACAGGTGAGACCCAGTGTCCCCTGGGAATTTAGGAAGAGATGGGACTGGCAGAGAGAATAGTTTATTTCTCAGTTGATCTGTTGGTATGCGTTTATTTTATGCGAGGAAGATGCCCTGTCATAGCAGGCGCTCTGATGGAGTTAAAAGTCAGGAGTTTCTCTCATCTCTCAAGTCAAATGTGTGTATGTGTGTGTACATGTGGCCTTTAAAATGGTGGGAGACTGTGATAACATAAAACGAAGAATTGGTGGTGCTACTGCAAGCTACCAGTGACTCAATTTGTGAATTAGCTGTAAAATGTCAGTGATTGACAGGTACCAGCAGCTCCTCCCATATTTGTCTCATGATATTGAATTCCTCCATTACTGTTATTTTGATATTAAATTACTTATTATTATTATTAAATAGCGTGATTTGGTTTGGCTGTACGTGGCGCTGTGGATGGCACATTTCCGTGACCGTATTGACCGGCCGCGGTGTGCGTTTGTGTGTGCAGCTGCAGACCGACGTTGCGTGCAGTTTCGGCGACTCCCTGCAAAGGAAGCTCCTGGAGGTGGAGGCGCTGTACAGCCAGGCGCGCTCGCGCTACACCTTCATCCAGGTGCTCGTTCGCAGGATCCGCGGCCTCCTCTGCCGGCCCAAGAGCTAACACCAACTCCCGCCCGTCAGAAGCTCCACTCACACCGCACGGGATACCTAACGGGGGAAGGAGACCACCCTGCTCCCTTCAGCCAAGACCCAGGCCTGTCCCCGGCCCGTGGGACATAAACCAGGCCCTGATAACACTGTCCTGGTCTTTCACATTCTCAGAAACACTGAAGGCTTCTCTCCATAGTCACCTATGGACCAGTAATCTTCTGGTTGGCTGCCATTTTCAATTTGCATAAATTTTACTATTATATATGGCTTTCTCTGTTTTATTTTTTTTGTTAAATCTGAATTTGTGTTTTCCTTTTTTCTATTGTGAAAATTAAAAAATTTTGTAAATCTGTATTTTGGCCTTGTGTGTTTAAGTTTAAATTTTTGCCACGTGTTTGCTTTCAGGGGTTAGGAACAGTCTGCAGTCATGGCTCACATGTTTTCCTATGTCACCATTTCCTATATGACATCAGCAGGGTCACATGACAAAGGTGACCAATCATTTAGAACGCATTGACAGATGCAGAACAGAAAGTGTGTGACACCCCATCAGTAAATGTAGCCTTTGTAAGAGTAAGAAGGCTGACGGATGGATACATTAAGGCAGCTCTGTGAAGATTGTCGGATCAGAAAAAGATTTGTCTTATCTGGAGAGACGTTTGGCAGCAGCTACAGCTGGTATGGGAGGGAAAGTTCACTCACCGGCTCTATGGGGAATTTAACATTGCCAGCAGTGTCGGTTTATGTTGCTCTGACTCTGTTCTGAAGCAGCAGAGTGACAGTAAATAGATCCGTGATATGAAAGAGACCCAGTGCAAAGTGACTGTAAAATGGCAGTCAATTTCATGAGATAAACCTCTGTCTCAGCTCTGATGGCTAAAGGGTGTAGGTAAATGGCGGCGTCTATCACACCATATTCAGCTGTCATGGTGCTTCTTTTCCATGTTAATTAATCTGAAGTCATCAAACACGAGAGAGAAAATTAGGTAGGAATAGGAATAGCGCAGTCTTATTTGCCCTGACGAAGAGGCATTAGTTCTACTTGATTAACCTGGGAGAAACACATTTGGCAAGTACAGTAGTGTCTCGAGCAGACTCCACAGCCTGCCCGTCAATGAAGAATGATAACTAGGACACTTTGATATAATTACTGGTCATATTTCAGATGTGCATTTCTGGATTTTACTTGGCAATGGGAGTCATTTCTCCCATCATTTATTATTCTCATGGATGCACAGAAATTCAAAATGGTGAAAATTTGTATATGTAACAGCCAGCTATATATTAATGAGGTAGTCACTACCATTGTGATTTACACTGTAATTTATGGCATTTTAATAACCCATACCATTCCGAAGTATGCATGAGAGCTTTCATAAATGGGAGATCCATGAAACACTCAGTTCTCTTGTTCTCGTGCAGCTGTAATGCAGTGAATAGCTAAAATAAATACCTGCACTGGATCCATGTGACTCATCTAAGCAGTGTGGAAGATGCAGATGGATCTCAGATCAGTTTCAAATTGCTATAAAGCGTACAGCTAATGAACAGAGTAATGGAATAGTTTGCTTTATTTACTTAAAAAGTACACTGTTGTATGACAGTAAAGTGCGTAGATTTTTTTCAGATCTTTAGGGGAAAAAAAATCAGGACAGTGTACGTACAAATCTGGTTTTACATTCAGATCTTGTTTCCAGGATTATGATATATATATGTTTTTTTTTTTTTATAAAAATGTGAAGAGTTGTCCGGCTGAGAAGGTTCAACAGGAAAATGTGGTGCCAAAGGATTGGGTGAAATAAGTTGGGAGATCATGTTTTGTGCTGAAACTGGTGTTTGAAATTTTACATATCAGATACATTTACCCCATTCTAAATATACACAAAAACCATATATGTGTATATACTTTCCTGTGTAATTCTGCTGTTTGGGGCAATGTTTCCATGCGCATAAAGATACAATTTAGAAAAAAAAATTATATATATATATTAAAAAAAGAGCATGTTAGTTCACATATGACATCTGCTATGGCTTCACTGAGAACTCCAAACACCCAATGGGAAAGGTGAGGGATAAGGAAAGAATTGTGCCAATTTTCTGTTCAACCATGCACTTATTCTATAAATTACTTTAAATAATAAAATTAATTACAGTATTTTAAAAAAAACATTTACATGGTACATGTACATCTGTTTCGCCCTTTTCCCCCAGCTGGTTGAGGGTTTAAAGTCCTTGATTGTGCCGCTCAGTGGGAGGGGCTTGTGTCCAACACACAGTCCAATCCTTCAGTAGTCTTATCAAAACTATCTTACATCTTTAACTGTGTGTCAGCAGTTATAGAAAACACCATAATACATGTGCTGTGTACATGTCTACAAAGCTGGAGCAGTTACAGCTATACTAGACAATCTTTTTATCAATCTAAAAATACTTCCACGAGGCTGCACTTTGTGCCTGTGTTTATGTGCAGTCGCGTCCCAGAAACAATACATTTAATAACAGCAATAAAAAGATGTTTGACTCTAAATAATTACAAAGTCATAAAATGACAATACACATTAATCTCTGAACTCTGTTTGCCTGACAGTCACAAGTAACATGTCTGTGTGTGAAGACAAAAAAAAAATATACATGTATTCTTAGCTATGGGTGACCCACAGAAATGTGAGGCAGCAGTCTTGCAGTTTTACCCATGATGCTTTGCACTCCTTAGTGGCACTCCCAGGTAAAGCATTGTGGGAAACACTTTTCACCTGCTCCACAGTTTCTCTGAGGGACGATGGAAGGGCTCAGTTGATCCAATTCTTTTGTGTAGTACAGTTTCGCTTAAAAGGAAATTGCAATTCAAACATGGAAAACCCTGGGACCCTTCATTGATTGCTTCGTAGATGTTTGTAGGAGACATCCAAAATCTTCAGCCTGTTGAGCCCAGATTGCAGAAACTAAGAGCCAGGAAACAAACTTGGTGTTTTGTCACTGGGCTGAAGCTCCCTCTGCTAGTGGTCTGAAGCAAAACGGCGGGAACAGACTGCATCCCCGAAAGAGAGAAGACACTAATGACTGTGTTTGTGGCTGTGTCTTCTCAAGCTTTTTCTCTGTACTTTTAAAAATGCACTTGTTCCTTTTAGGAAAAATAGAGAGGATTATATTCACAGGCTGGCAGGCTGGCGGCATGTAAGGTGTCAGACTGCTGTGGACGTTTGAGGCTGCAGCACCTGATCTGTAAAAAAGATGAACTCAGGTCCCCTTGAGGCAGGCACTACAGTAGTCAAGACACAGCGTGTGTCGAGGTTCTGGGTGCTGAGACAAGCTCCATCCACGTACGCCCCTGGGGAAGGGGGAGGTGGCCGCAGGGGCGGTCCTGGTCTGGGTGCGTAGTGTTGGATTTGATTAATCGGCGGCTCTGGTTCCTCCTGTTCGACCCGGCCGCTCTCCTGTGGTGGGGGGAGGGGGATTGCGGCGCGGTGTTTGGTGGGGGATGCGAGCGTTGTCCGGACAGAGCAGGGCAGCCTCCGCAGCAGAGACACAGCGGTGTGTTGGTGTGACCTGGCTGAAGCACGAGGCGAGGCGGCCGGTGTCTGGGTGTGTGTGTGTTCCACGGCGGACACGGCGCGCTGACCGTCTGTAGGAGCGGGGGCCGGTTTGATGTTGGGGTGGGGGCGGTGGGGGTGCTGGGCTCTCAGAGGCACTCGGTGGTACCTGCATTTGCAGCATCCAGATGCCCCCCCTCGATGGGCGGGGGTGACGGCTCGGGCACCTCCCCTGTCACCGCCACCCGGATCACCCGTAGCCAGCGCTGCTTCAGCTCCTCGGTCTCTGCCGCGAAGCTGTGGACGGACTTGGACTGGGACAGGCGGAAGCTGGCGGGCAGGTCGGCGGAACGGGGCGTGTCCTCCACGTTGTAACCCAGCAACGGGATGGTGGACTGGGCTTTCACATCCTGGGAGAGCAGGTAGGGGGGAAGCAACAGAAATGACTCTGTGTGTTTGCCGTTCCCTCAGAATGAATGGGCTTGCAAATGATATTTACAAATTTACATACAATCTCAAGCTGTCAGAATCTCTACAGTAATACGCTAGAGACTAGAACACAGTGACAGGGGTACAGACTGGAGAGAGAATTTCACAGTTGCAGTTGCTATCATGCTTTGACAGCTTGGAAACATAACTTTCTTTAAAGGGAGATACTCCTATTGGTTAATATCTGCTGTTAAACCACAGTGGTGTTGCTGGTTTTGGGGGCTACAGAGCTTCACTCTACTGGAAAGCAGGTGTGCGCTCTCACCTGTGGTGCTCCATACAGGTAGAGTACCATGGCCTCCTTCTGCGGGATAACACACCACATCTTCTGCCAGGGCTTGGTCTTCTCGCTGTACTGGAGGAAGCCACACATGATGCTGCTCCCTGAGAACTGAGCCGCCTCGATCTGGGGGTGAGAAAACACTGATGAGAACGAGGCTGGGGGCGGAGCCAGGGAGCAATGCTCAGAGTGAGGCTGGGGGTGGAGCCAGGGAGCAATGCTCAGAGTGAGGCTGGGGGCAGAGCCAGGGAGCAATGCTCAGAGTGAGGCTGGGGCGGAGCCAGGGAGCAATGCTCAGAGTGAGGCTGGGGGCGGAGCCAGGGAGCAATGCTCAGAGCGAGGCTGGGGCGGAGCCAGGGAGCAATGCTCAGAGCGAGGCTGGGGGCGGAGCCAGGGAGCAATGCTCGGAGCGAGGCTGGGGGCGGAGCCAGGGAGCAATGCTCAGAGCGAGGCTGGGGGCGGAGCCAGGAGCACTGCTCAGAGCAAAGCTGGGGGCGGAGTAGATAAGAGTGCGGGGTAAGGGGTGGGGCAACTGTGGCAGGTGAGATTACAATGCAAAGCCAGGACAGGGTTTGGGTTAGAGTGTCCTTTGCTGAGTGGGGAAATGGCATGTCTTTCACTAGCGAGACGTGCAAATGCATCTCTTACACAGACAAAGGCAGGCAGGTGAAGGTGGAAGGCTCTGTATAATGCAATGTATGTGAGGGAACTCCTCCTCACCTCCAGGATACCCTTCTTCTTGCCCTCGGCTCGTTCCTCGCTCTCCGAGTTGCCCATCAGAATGGCGTAGCAGTCTTTGCACACCTTGTTCATCCTCTTGCCGTCATACTCCAGGGCGGCCTTGTTATCTGAGCACTTCCAGCACACCACCTGGAACAAGCCGTCAGCATGGGATTCAACTACATCCATTCACTGAGCAGGATACTGGTCTGTCTGAACCAAGCATGGGACTCACATCTTTCAGAGTATGTACGTGTTGTTGGTCGTGCAAAACAAATAATTTCAATTTTTCCTGAGTAGATCTAGTCACATGTAGGCTTGGCTCGTTCCCCTAAGGATCTGCTGCAGGTAATGAAATGCCAGTGGGAATGTGTCTCTGTGAGAGGGGACAGACAACATGGACGCATTTGACTCACATAGCCGCAGGCTCGACAGTGATGTCGACGGCGCGTCAGTGCGTTGAACGGCTCCCTGCATTTCATGCACATTGTGACCTCGTTGTCTCGAATCCAGCGGGGGGCGCGTTTCCCAGCTCTGCCGTCTGACACGCACACACACACACACACACACACACACACACACACACACACACACACACACACACACACACACAGGTTAGAAAGAAGAACCTCATTATGGAAGTGTCATACAGAGTTCTTACAGCAGAATTGAGGTCATCTACTTTCACCCCAGGCCGTCATAGAGAATGGTAGCAGTCGCCTGCACTACTTACTGACACTTCCTCCACGTCCTTGGAGGCAGATTTAAATGTTTCATTCTTTTGATGGAAGATCTCTATCGTTTCCTGGAAAGCCTGAACAAAAAAAAACACAAAAATAAAATATATAAACCCTCTAATCTGAATGTGTTCATAATCTGTAATGAGTGTCCTGTCCTACTTTAAAAGCATTCTTTTGGGACATGCACACAGGTTTTCCAACATAACCGGCCAGTAAAAATATAGTTTTAAATTATGAAAAAGAAATATACCTTTATCCAGTCCTCTTTGTCCTGTTCTGAGCTGTAAAGCAGAGAATGAGATAAATTCATTTTCATATACAGCAGAAATAATGTAGATGGCAGCAGTCTTCTGGAATATAGCCAGGGAGAAGGTACACAGACAGGTGAAGCTCTGGCCTTACCTGGCCTGCAGCTCCAGGGTTCTCTCTTTTCCGGACACCTGGAAGGTGTGGGGGTAGTCCTCATTGGAGGTCTCCAGCACTTTCATGCCCTCGATCCCGATCCGCGTGCGCACTGTGAACTTCTGCCCCACCAGGCTGAATTTGGGCACGCAGTACAGCAGCATATTGTTGAACTGAAAAGGGGGGAGGGGGTATATGTGAGATATACTTTACACACTGTTCATCCTTGCATTTAGCCTGAAAGCTCAACTTCTCATCCTCCCCATTGAACTTCCTGCTGTGGCGCCCCCTGCTGCTCTTACCAGGAAGAGGTAGCGCTCCATGGCTGACGTGTTCCTGGCCGCCAGTTTCAGGATGTGGCCCTCTTTGATGAACTCGTTGGAGGCGTTGACGATGTCCTCCTCCTCCCCCAGCATCTCGTAGATCTCCAGCAGCTTCTTCAGGTTCTCCTGTACACCACAAACAGCACAGAGGCTCGGTCTGATAGAGGCCGGATCCAAAGGCTAAAACCCTCCCTAAACGCGCTGTAAACTGCCAACCCTCCCTGGTGAAATGTACATATCTGAATCAAGAAGGGGGGGTGCCCTTACACGAATCAGACACTTACTGGTAACATCTGACTCTGTCTACTTCTGATGTAACAATAGCTCAGTGTCCCGTCACTACTGTAAAATATACACGTCAAGAAGAAACAACCCCTCTGCCCGGAGTAAGGCAGGATTCTGCATCTAAAGAAACCACTTCCTATTAGAGTGTTTACTCATAATACCCCCCCAAGCTAGAGGACACAGGAAGGGGAGTAGAGCAATCTAAATGACCTGAACATCATGGGTCTGCAAGTGCTGATTGTTGGCAGTAAAAAGATAGAAGGGTAGAAACAAATGACATGACATATGAATATTCCATGCATACGATATATAATCACATGATCGGTTTTGAGAGAATAGATGGTAAGCTTTACTGGCATACCGCTGTCACCTAAACGTTTTCAGAAAGGCTATACTCACAGATTTTCGGATTGCGCTGTTGGAGTGAGTGGCTGCCATGGCGATGGTCTCCAAAGACTCTGAAGGGGACAGACAGAAGTTGGTCGATTTATGATGTCGAATGACACCACTTTAGGAACTGAATACTGAAACTCCGAAATAGGTAGTGAAAAGAAGGATTGGAAAGAAATGTTGTTTCAGTTTATCAAAATTTCGGCTTTTCTCCACAGGGAGGGATTTACTCGACTCAGACAGTGACTCATTTAGAGAATTACAACATCCCACTGACCAAACTCAATGACTTGAGTATAAAATCATAGAATGCACAGAAACTATCCAGATGACCTCATCAACTGTGAATTTATATATAGTCATTCATATTAATGGAGACATTCGTGCGTACATGCTTATGAAATTGTTAGTGATATCAGTGTGTGTAAGGTCATGTGATCGTTTGCAATATTAGGTCGTGACCTTTAAGGTTGTTAGGATGTTTGCTCATTGGCGATCGTTTGGGATGTTGGGGGTGTTTGGTCATGTGATTTTTTGTGATGTCAGAGTGCGTACGGTCATGTGATTTTTATAGATGTTAGGGTGTACAGGGTCTCTGTGGGCCATCTCTCCCACACTCACTCTCTGCGTCGCGGCGGTCTGAGTCGTCCTGAGGCAGTTTTTTCAGGTAGTCCTTGAGCAGCATTTCGTAGCGAGGCACTCTCTGCACTGGCTCCAGCATGTGGTGCTGCAGGGTCAGATTCCCACAGGCCTCCTGGCTCTGCGCAACACAACAACACAACACGGCACGTTACAACCTCATACCACAACACAGCAACACAACACGGCACGTTACAACCTCATACCACAACACAGCAACACAACACGTTACAACCTCATACCACAAAACAGCAACACAACACGTTACAACCTCATACCACAACACAACAACACAACACGGCACGTTACAACCTCATACCACAACACAACAACACAACATGGCACGTTACAACCTCATACCACAACACAGCAACACAACATGGCACGTTACAACCTCATACCACAAGACAACAACCCAAAACGGCACGTTACAACCTCACACCACTACACAACAACACAACACGGCGCATCACAACCTCATACCACAACACAACAACAACACGGCACATTACAACCTCATACCACAACACAACAACACAACACGGCACATCACAGCCTCATACCACAACACAACAACAACACTGCATTAAAATCTCATACCACAACACAACAACAACACAGCACATTACAACCTCATACCACAACACAACAACAACACGGCACATTACA
>CM040757.1:28023289-28153289 GCA_022829145.1 Albula goreensis
AACTTCCTCCAGCCCAGCTAAAGCGTGCGCGTCTGCGGAGGAAATGCAAGTGTGCAGAGGAGGAGAGGGGGAACAGAGGAGAGGAGGGAGGAGCTGAGAAAAAGGAAAGAAAGAATGGAGGGGAAGAGCAGAACAGCAGCCAGTCCCAGGAGAGCATCAACTGCCCTACTTCTGAGAGACACACACATGCTCACACACACACACACACACACACACACACACACACACACACACACACTCACACACACACACACACACATGCTCACACACACACACACTCACACACACACACATGCTCTCACACACACACACACACACACACTTGCAGACACACACACACATGCTCACACACACGCAGAAACACACACACACACACACATGCACACACACACACACACACACACACACACACACACACGCACGCACGCATGCACACACACACACACACACACACATGCATGTACGCACATACAGGCAGTCAGTCACATGCATGGATGCTGCATTCATACTCAAACTCTACACTCAATAGCAGAGTGGGCTTACACATATACACATGTACATATTCCTGCCTCTTAGCTATGCCCCAAGAATAAAAGTAATAAGAGATGCAAAAATAAATAAGAAAATCAGGATCTCACAGCTCATGACAGTTACTAAATCTATAATACTATTACTACTACTACCAATAATAATAATAATAATAATAATAATAATAACATACCACTGCTAAGGACTCTTCATCACTGAAGCTGACCACAGTGTGCTCACACACACACACACACACACACACACACACACACACACACACACACACACACACACACACACACACACACACACACACACACACATACACCGCCTACCACGGCTCCAGCTGCTTCCCCTGCCCCGCCCATATCCAGCCCCCCTCCAGTCCCTGCAGGTCCACTCCCTCACCGCCTGCCTCTAACTCAGCCCCCAGCCTCCTGCTGACTGGACAGCACTTACGGAAAACACACGTGGCGCAGAGGTGCAGGAAATTAGCTCGCAACCAGGAGGTTGTGTGCTCTGTTCCCATTTTGAGGGGGGGTGTACTGCCCCTGTGCCCTTGAATGAATCACTCGTGAAGTGCTACAGCACATTCTTTGTCCAGCCACATAACAGGATAATATGTAGAAAATGTGAGGTATTTGAGTCTCCCTGTTTAAGGATACCAGCCAGGCTCATAGACGTAGGCACCAGGGAGCTGTAGCTGCAGCCTAGACCGCTGTGCACAGTTTGTCTGAACAAACAGGAAAAAGCTATTTAAAGATGAAGGAGCCAGTGGACAAATGCTACCTATGACTAATGTTTACAGGCAGTTACCAGAGGATGCCCTCATCCAGGATAACTTACTCACCATACAAACGCTGGACCTCAGTGAGATGTGCTTTTTAAGGGGGGGATTCTGGGTAAGAACGGTGCTCAAATCTCAGGTTATAATGGTTCTCTGGTCAAGGGCAGAATGGAAGTTCCCACCTTAATACCTGCTACAGGTTACAAGCCCAGTTTCCGTAAGCCCTAAACCTCAGCTCTACAGCAGCAAGGACTGCTGGCATGGCTCAAAACTCCTGCCTCAGCAACTTTATAAACCAATTATTCATCTCTGTGACGTCAAGTCCTCCAGTATCCCACAGTGCTACAATATAGGTTACATGTTCTCTCACTCTATCTCTCTCTCTTTCAAACACACACACACACACACACACACACACACACACACACACACACACACACACACACACACACACACACACACACACACACACACACACAGATCAAGTTTATTATAGTTTTGGTTTTGATATTAGTTTCTATTTCAGTATTATTTTACAATTTTCCTTGAAAATCAGTTTAGTTTTAATTAGTTTACTTTTTTAAGTTTCAGTTTAGTTTTTATTTCACATAAAGATTTATTTTTTGTTTTGGTATATTGTCTCAGATTTTGGTTTTAATAATTATAATATAAATATTAATTATAATAGTTTAATGGACCAGTGAAAAATTCTGGGGTTTACTTTTGAGTCTGGTGACCTGAAAAGACTGTGCAAAGACTGAGCAAAACATGTTTAATTTTTTAACAAATCTTCTTAAGTAGTCAAAAGCAAGCAGGGCCAGCTGCTCATCATATGGTGCAGCTCTCTGGAGCTTATTAACAATTAAAATCGAGAGAGACAGTATTATTTGTTTTAACTCTATTGATTAGCTCATCTACTCCATCTTCATTTTTTCGATAATCTTCGATCAGAAAGCTACAGACAAACCAGCACTGCACACTGAGTGCTACCCATGTAGCAGTCCATGGATGAAAGGTTTTTTTAAAAAGTTTAAAATGTTACAAAAGTAACCATGACCAGGTCATGCCAGGTCATGTGATTTCCTACATTTTCTGAGAATCAGAGGAGCCAGACTCTTTGGAGGCTTTGGATGGGTATGGGGTCTGGTTTTTAGAGCCCCGACTGTGATGTAACAATGGATCGGCAAAGCAACAGGTCAGCGTGTTGTAATTAAATTCCTGTTGCCGTGAGAACAGTTTACCACAGTGTTTATCACTCCTGATCATGGAGAGCCATAGTGTATGCTGGTTTTTGTTCTTACTTAGCAACGATTGGCGGAGAAAAACAGCTGATTACACAGTTAACTCTTCTCACCTGGTCTTTTGTGGTATCAGAACTTCTCAGGTGAGAAAAACTAACGCACACACTCTGCTTCTCCAAGACCTGGAGTTGCAACTACTGGTTTAGCCTTTCAGACTTAAAGAGAGCTCACACATCTGCCTGGCTTTCAGTATTGTTTTCAAGCCTAATCAAATAGTATGTTACAAAATAGTTAAATGAACAATAAAGAATTTCTTTGAAATAATAAAAGAAGAAATGTCAACTCCTACCTCTCACTGTGTCTTGTGGCACTGAGATCATCACATTTATGCCTCCACAAAAAACTCTTTTCCTCTCTCTCAATCATACTGTAGATCTTAATCTATCGAAAACTAGAAGTGAATGCCTTCCACTCTTAAAAAATATCCTGTACATAAAAAGACGACACAGTGACGTTTCCTATGGCCTGCGCACCTCAGATATTGCTAAACACGCACTTTCCGCTTTGTGTGTTTTACAGAAGTAGAACTGATTACAACATGCCCACACAACGACATAGCATGCACCAGTCTGCCATTCCCGTTTGAGGAAGCAGAAGGATTAGCGCTACAGCAACAGTCAGGATGTTGCCTGGTTTATATGCTCCTCTTTTGGGAGTCTCAGCAGCTGGTGTTCAGCTTGTAGGGCCATGCTACGCAGGTGCTGTTCTGTCATTGTTTCAACTTTATTTTTAGCTCCCTATACAACACTGCACTCCTGTTCTGTCTGACTTTTCCAATGAGTGACCCTCAGCGCCATAGCAACCTGCTCAACAGACCTCCATAGCAGTTTTGTACCCTCACCGTTGAGATAGGACGTATGAACACAGTCTGAAGTGCTGTTGGGATACCCCCTCATTTAAATACACACACACGCTACTGAAACTGATAATGGAAAATATGCAAACAGAAATATTCTGACCAAATGGCCGCACCGACACACATTTTGTGGAGTTTTGAAAGAGCTGTGCAAATAATCATGGCTGAATGACTATTAGCAGTTTGACTGAAGTTTACATTGACTGTCTCACTTGTAAATATGTACACTTGCAGCTAAAAACAAATTCATGAATTTGTCAGCACCAAACCTATTTCAGCGAATCTGACTAAGCTGCAGCAGACAAGCTAACATTATGTCACCTTCTACATTCTTCACAATGAGCCATAACTAATGAATAAATAGGAAAACTAATTCAATTCAACTGTTACCATACAAAGTGTAGGTGCTATAGGCTTGGTGCATAAATACACATTAAAGAAACACTACAAAGCAAGCTACTGTATTTCGGAACACATAGTTTGCATACATCCTTAGTGCAACCAACTTCTGCTAGGCGAATGACACTGCATGTCTGCTCGACTGAGACGACTGAAGGCTACATGGTTTAGCTGTGTGTAACAAAGCAAAGCCTCTACATCACATATTATACATATTATGTTGGTGATAGATGGGACGCTGCCATACAAGCACTAAGAGGTGTTGTCTTGTGTAAACAAGCACAATCGTATCATCAAGTCGTTGCTGGCGAGTCTGTAGGATGCAGGCTGCAGTGGAGAGAGGGGCATTGCTAACTTCTGAAGTCTTTCTCCAGCTCCCTCCTGCCCTGGATGCCATTATGCTGGGCCAACAGCCAGCTGGTGCAACCTACTCTCACAATCTCCACATTCCAGCTCAGTAACCTCATTTCTCCCATATAAAATTCTGAGGTCACCCTGTTACCTGTTCTCTGACCACCCCCCACACACACACACACACATTTCGGCAAACAACATCTCCTCGGACGCTACCTGTTCTCTTCGAAGCGGCTGATGAGGTCAGAGACTTTGGAGTGCTTTTCTCGGGCCACACCCCCTCCTCCCCCATCCTCCATCCTGGTTCTGAGGGGACCTCGCTGGCCGGGGGCCCGAGTCCCTGTCTCCCTCACTGAGTTCTGTAAGTGTGCTGGCTTAGGAGGCACTGCGGACAGGGGGAGAGAGGCAGCGTGAGACAGTGTCGCACCGCACTGTAAGCTCTGCTGAACTGACAAAATGAAAACAAAGAACGAAAAAAGTTCAGCGTTTAATTATCAAAAGACTTGCTGTACCACTAAACAACACAAGGTGGCAGCAGAGGCTTCAATCAGCAATCACTACAGGGCAAGCACTGATGAGTCAAACTGCTATCATGAAAATGCTGTATTTACTGTTTGATAACTGCTCCACAGAATAAACAAATCAAGGATAATGACCCAATTATCAGCTCCCTGGTTGTGCTGGTCTCACCTTATGAAACCAAAAATACTTATCCTAGCTTTGCAAAAGGGTGTTCTGTCATGTCAGGGTGAGTCATGTGGCTTAAACAACAGAAACCTCTCCCCTCTTCCTCCCACATGCTCCTGACCCGTTTTTTGTTCTCATCGTCATGTCAACGCAGACATCACAACTGCTGACTCACCACTTGGGCTGAGATTCCCAGCCTGACACTGTTTACCGTTTTTCTCCGTTATGCAGAAAGTGCTCATTGGCCGCATATGTTGTGAGTCATAATGGTCAAATCCAGGAAGTGTCAGACACATGGCACATGCTATATGGAGACCATGCATGAGCAGGTTGTGAGCAATATGGTCACTCTCTCTGGACAGACTCTCACCCAGGACAGAGCCAAGGGTGAGTCACTCCACAGAATCACCCAGGGAACACAATCCAGAGAGGAAAGAACTCACACTGGTTCACTATGACCTCAGTTCGCTGGAAGAACCGCTCAATACTGAAGCACAGAAACGCCAAGCTGCTGGACATCAGACCTCCGCTCTTTACTCCTCAACAACTAGAGCAGCAGAACTGGAGTTCAGTGAATGAGCAAGGTCCCCAGCGAGCCAGTCCCAGAACAGCAGCTACTGCCAAGTTAAAGAGGCTAATTTGAACTTGTACCAGCAGCATGTCTGATGAGGGAAGACTTAAACTGCCTAATCCCTCTGCACACTGAAGCCCACACAAACACTACACAGAGTGAGGAGGAGTCACAGTTTGTACCTGTATTTCTCCTATTCTCCTGTGTCTGGTCTCAAAGTGAAATTGATCAGCAGAGCGGTCAGCTCCCACCTCTTGATCACATTCTTGCCAGTGAATTAACCCCACAATGTAAGCTATGTTACTAGCTGTTTTGTTTGTCTGTGGAATCCATACAAAAAGCTTTCGAGACACATCTGTCGTTCCAACAGCATGCAGGATGAACGAAGGTTTCCTCCACTGTACCTGGCGGCTTGGGATGCAGTGGGGGCCTACAGGCCCGGCCTCTTCCATTTACACCCCCCCGACTGTCCTCGCTGGGGGGGCCACGACCACAAAGACCACCGGGGCTGGCGCTGAACGCTGGAGCAGGGAGAGAGAACAGGAGAGAAAGACAGAGAGATATTACCTCAACTTGTCACGTTGAACATTTGCAAACCTGCTCGGCCAGAACAACATCAGAAAGTCACGCCTCAGAGATATGTCACATGGCTACGCCTTCTTTGACAGCATGGCACACTGAATTTGTGTTTGAAAACTGAGAGAGGCTGGGCACAGGTGGGTGAACGGTCCACACACAGAACAGCAGAAGTGGGTGACGGGAACTGCTAGGTTGCAGTTAATGTTGCGCAATACTATATCCATGGTTATAAAAGCTTAACCAGCCAATTAAATGAACTGCAGCGTATCTGCAATCAGGTGATGAGGAAGTGACTATCCCTACAGTTCTTCCTGTATCTGTACAACACCATTGTGCAGGATATATAACCTTAGCCACGGTGTACCTTTTTCAGACCAGTTAACACTAAAGTAGATAAAGCTCACAAGCATTTATGTAAGGTCCAACATCTATATAACCCTGTAAGAGCACTGATGCCTTAAAAGGTAAAAAATTAAACCCTCTAAGAAGGCCAAAGTATGTTCATGCAGGTGTTCTGTTTATTACAGTGCCAACAGGAGCCAGAGTTTCAAAGCGCAGCACATAAAATAACTGTTCTCATGCGCCCAGCCACAGGAGTTCTGCAATAAACCTGCATTCAACTTAATCTGCTGCATTTAACCTTTGACCCCTGTGTTTACAGTGTTGCCATATGAGGCATCTGTTAAAGACTCAGATTTCTGCTGCTAAAAGATATCGTTTGCTACAGTCCACAGACCCAATCAAACTGGGCTCTTTGTAGACAGGTATGGAACATTACAAACATACACCTACAGACACCTGACACACACCAGGATGCAAGTTGTCCTCCAGATGGGAAGGGCACAAACACACAAACACAGCATATATCACAAATCGGGTCTCCTCAGCGTAGCACTCCAGTCAGAGATCTGAGGAGAGTTGTAGCAGTCAGTCAAGTTCCCCAATTATCACTTCAGTCTGTGCATACCTGTGACTGTCTGACTAGTAGAAATAAGCCCATGCATTTAGCCAAATGCACACTGAAATCTTACCTGCAAAGGAAAACCAGGCTCTTTCTAAAATCTAAACTGAGCTGGACACATAAACAGTATGCGCATATTCTGCTCTTCTACCTGTAAATTCTGTTCTCCCAGTGTAAGTGTTTACCCTACCGATATCACAGTGCTCCTATTCTGGAAATGCAAACAGTGCAGACATACACAAACACAAACGCGAGCTTGAGATGTGCACGCTTAAGCACATACCTCAGTCTCTTCGGTCCCTTCATTCTCGAGTAGACTTTCTTCACTTTAATCTCGAACCATCTCAAAACAGTGAGGGGGTTGTTACCGCAGAATCACATATCTATTAATATCACGGTTCAGCTCTGGCATGCAGAAAGTCTGAGAGATGATAACCACAATGTTTACTGGAAAAATAAACACACAACCCCACCACTCCAAAAAGCCCATGAGGAAGCTCTTCCATCGCTGGCAGTTTGGACGGCCTTGTGAAGAGACAGCTAGATCCAAAGTACTGTATACTGGGTTTTTAGATGTAACGTTCAAAACCACATGCTCACCTTTCATGCATCCCATGCTAAATAATCTGTATTAAAACTCACAGTTAACCCTTATTTCTATTAATGGACAGAAATAGATGTCAACTGCACTGGGGAACATTAGAGTTTGAGATGAGTAATCAGGTCTATAACCGGAAGGCTGCAGTTTCAATTCCTACAACACTTTTGAGGTAGTACATTTGAGTTACAGGTGAATGTTTTTTTAACCTGAATGACCTCAGTGAATGTACAGCAGTCAAAATGGATATTGTGCAAAATGAATAGTTGGCCTATATTTACAAGAGTTATAGACTGAATACATTTGGCTCAGAACTGAACCCCCTGAAACTTGACACAAGTGGTGGATTGTAAATCACTTTAACATCCTTTAACCTTTTTACACGGAGAGTAAAGGTTAATCGCACCTCTGAACGTGCGGTGTGGGTATGTGGCATGATTAAAGCGATAAAATGGACACTCTTCTCTCATCTTCTCATACCGTCTCAGACGCGGTGCGGAGTGGGGTCAGCCGCTCCTCGTTAGCGCGCAGCCAACTGTGCTCGTAAATCCACCCTGCCACGGCCCCCCATGCAAATTAAGGGCCAGCGCCCCGCTAAACCGAAGCATGTGGACATTAACTTGTTAGGGAACAAAGACCCTCTTTCTCTGGGTTTTTTTTTTCCCGCGGCCCTATTTCGGCCCTGAGATTTTTCAGCCCTTTTTCAGTTCCTGCTGGAGGCAGATCGGTCAGGGCGGTGGGGGATGTCAGCGCATTCTCCCAGTGAACAGGGCCAGGCTGTGAATGATAGCTGTGCTGGACACGCTGGTGTCCCTTATACTCTCTGAACAGGGTGAACCCGGCGTACCCAGGAGTAGCCCAGACAAGCACACTGACGTAGCGTCTGTCTGTACGAGGAAACCGTACAACATCTAATCACACTAATGGCTGGCATGCATCACCAGCGAATCTTTGGGCCCTTTCTTACATTGCCCTCCCCTGATCCTCAATTCTCCCTCACAGCTTTTCATGTCATAGAACCCCATGCATGAAGAGAAGACCCTCACTCTGTCGGCAGTTTCCCATCTCAGGGTCCCATCAAACCTCCTCAATCCCAGCATGCTCTGGGCCGTAATGGATCCTTCACAGGATCAGGAGTCCAGATGATTCAGATCACCAGGATCAGCCCCAGATCCATCGATGAAATCCTAATTTCCCACAGTTTCATTTCCCCTCCTGCTACCATCCCACAAACCTTTCATATGATTTCTTGCCTTTATTCTCCAAACTGGATTAGTCAATTTGGCCAAATACATGGAGTTATGGCAGTACCACCTGCGCTAAAGTACTCAAACGGATTCTGAATCAGTGAGTACTACACACACAGCAGGCCCCCAGCTACTTTCGAGCAGCAGCATGGATTGATATTGAGTTGTGTCTCGACACAGTGAGCAACTCCCAGTCAGCATTCCCACCCGGACTACACACACACCTCCCCGACTTTGTGATAGGGACTTACTCCAACTGAGAAGCGTGGAAGCACTCACCATCCCCGCCTTACAATCAAATGAGCTGTTTTTATTAAACCGCTAACGTCTCAGAGATCTAAATTCAGATGCAGGCCCTTTTCAGTGCAGACAGAAAGAAAATTCCACCACAACAGAAATACAATCGAGCAGCTGATTCGGTAATCGTTCCAGTCTAAGAAACTGCTCGACAGAACGTGCCATTGGGGGAGCAGCATGCGATCAGAAATAAATCCCGAAAAACGGCGCGGCTTATTTATACAACATCGGCTGCCATGGTAACTCCCAATTACCTTTCCGAGCCTGAGGCTCCCCGGCCTGTTGGGATAGTTGAGAGGGAGATCAGTAGGAGGCACGTTTGCTTTAGAATTACAAATACCTGCTAGCCTATGGCGTGAGCTTACAGCGCGACCGGCTTTTCCACTGTGTTTCCAAACTAGGTTTTCTTCTCTAGGGTATTCTAGCGAGGATAGCATCTTTGTAGCTTTGTTCCCAAAAGAATAATCTTTTAAACATTTTTAACAGGAAAAAACCCTACTCAGGTTTGAATTGCCAGCGGTGTCACCTGCACACCTGGAGCACACAGCTGGGATGCAGGCCCTCCACCCAGGCACCTGAGGAGGTCCCCAGGTGATTACACAGGTGATAACACAGGTGATCCCTAGTGCTGAGTTAGAGGAGGGGAAGATGTCTCACTGACAGAATCAACAGGCAGGCCTGTGCTAGAACCAGGTCCTTAGTTTTACTGTAGTTCAATAGTTTAACACTAGACATGATCACAGTTAAATGTGACACTTTGCAAGCTTCTGAAAAGCATGGTGATAAAAAGGTATAGCAAGAGAGTGTGTGAGGGGAGGCATGGGGAATCTTGGCCGATTTCACTGCTGGCTGAATTCAGGGGCTGACCTGGTTTATCCAGGGCTGAAGAAACCCTAGCACCACAGCTGCAACACCCAGCCATGCAATCACCATTTCAACACACTCTGCATTAACTCCTCCACTCTCTGTGTTTATCACCCGGCATGACACAAAAAGCTGTCACTGTGAGGACAAGCCTCGACAGAGTAAAAACCAGCCAAACCTGCAAAATATGAGACCATGCCAGCTCACAGAGCAGCCACGAGCTCCCGTATTCTGACACGCTAAACTGCAGCGGCTGTAGGGGAGCACGCTGGTCTCATACTCAGAGCCCTTACTCTCTGTACATGTCGGAAAAATGGCGGGTCATCAAATTCTGCCACTGTGCTTTAATGACTGAAAATAGAACAAACAAACAAAAATTCCCCATTCAGTTTTCCATTAGGACCCAGGCTGAGAGGAAAACAGCGGCAGCTACGGAAGTTTACCTCAGGTCAGCCTGGCTATAAAAGCCAACACTATTCTGGAGCAGCTAAAGATATCTGCAGCTTGAAACAACCGCAAACAGGAATTAATGTTTTGGACACATGTTTACCCAGGATAGAGAGAGGGGACAGATCCCACTCCAAAGAGGATGGACATCCCCTAGGTCGTTGCAGGAAACCGGATCTAACAGGAAGAAAACATCACAATGGTCCATAACAGACTCTGAGCTGCACGGCTCACCTGTCAGGTGAAGGATGGGGTGGGGGTTTCTCTCAGTATATGGGTAACCCTCATGACCACACTTTTAAGCCCGTGTGTTAACGCTGCTTAAAGTAGCCGGGCTGGCAAACTGACGGCTGCAGGTTGGAATCGGAGCTGCAGCTTTTGCTGTTGTGCCCTGGGGGAGACTGCAGAGCTTAATCTGAACCACTTCTGTAAAATCTCCATCTGTGTGAATGAACGAGGAATAAAGAGCTAATCTCCATAGTCAGCCTAAAAGAGGAAAACACAATGCTTCAGCCATTTATCTTCTGTCAATTCACTATGGTTGATTGTAGCTGCACAATGTAGCACAGATTGTCTTACAAGTGACAAGCATATGTATAATTTGTTTTTTCGGATTCCATTGAAGCACAAACCAGACACACAATTCACATTCATTAATGTTGAATATGCAGAATGAGTCCTCCTGTATCCCACAGTGCAATGCTCCAGATTCTGCACGTCTTTGTCTTTTGATCCTTATGTACAGCATAAACCCTCTGTATATACACACACCACTCCAACATCTATGAACATGTGAGGCAACAACCACGCAGATGGTGTGAGTGAAACCAGTGGGGCAGCGTTGAAACAGGCTGACGTCAGTCTGAATCTCCACATGACATTTTGTTAATGTGGTCTGACAGTGTTTACAAGAAGCATGAATATAGCAAATAAAAAAAAAAACATACACATTCTCACCATCAAAACTCAGCCCACCCTATTTGTGCATAAATAGCACACATGCTTTTCCGCTGATACTACAGAACCCAGAAAGTAGCAGAAAATTGAATTGCATTCTGTTGAATGGAAATCCATTGGCCACAACAAACCAGATTCCTGCCGTCGGGCCGTTTTCAGGTTTAGAGCGCGGAAGCTGTAAACAAGCAGCAGGACAACAAGCTTGAAGGGGAAAGAATGCAAAAACGCTGCGAGAATACTCAACAGTAAAAGACAGCTTGCGGTTGTCTAACACTGATCTTTGGAGCTGTAAAATTGTGCAGAAGCAGGGTGAAGCTTTCAGCATGGAACTCAGAGAATCAGAGACTCAGAGTCAAAGCCCTGTGACATGCTCACTGAAGGCTGGGGGAATGAAGTTTAGATACACCACACAGTCCTCCGCTCCACCTGGAGCATGTGCTTTGGCTAGCTGGCTGACAGACAGACAGACACAGACACAGACAAAGTAAGTCGAGAGCGTGAGAGCTTCTGTGAAGGTGTGTGTGGATGTGTGTTTGCGAGTCACGGAAACAGAGCATGTGTGTTTGTTGCCAAGTTACCTCTCCAAATAAACCATCGAAACATTAACCACACTGATCTGACCGAAAAGAGTGGACATAGCAATGAGGAGGAAGAAAACAAACATGAAAAATTAACAATTAAACTGGCCAACTCACCCTGACTCTAATTTTCTGCGCGATGTAGCCTGCTGGTTAGGGCAGTGGGTACTGAGAGAGCTCTTTCCCAATACAGTCAGTGAGCTATGCGGTAAGAGTGAAAAACAGAACTACACACAATAATGGAAAGAAGAAACTCCTCCCTACTTATCGGGGGTGTGTGTGTGGGGGTAGTGAGAGGGGTGGGTGGGGCTCATCCAGAGCTTGGTTGTCTTCAAATGGAACTGAATTTTTCCTTTCCTTCCCCAGCAGCGCCCCCCCCCCCCCGGCATGCATCCAAGTTTGCTGAGAGAAAAGGGTGTGCACCGTTTCCTTCACTGTGTCTATGTGTGTGAGCGTGTGACAGAGCATGTGTGTGTGTGTGTGTGTGTGTGTCAGTGTTAGCATGTAATAAATTTCTCACGCGGGATAATAAAAGCTGGTCTACATTTATTTGCATCGCCTGCATCCACTCAGTTTCTCTTCTCTAATTTAGCCTATTTGTTGCGTTCACAGAGCCATTTGACATCTAGCTGTGTCCTGGGGGAGGCAAACAGAGCACCGATTAGCCCCACACACTGCCTGTTTCCAGAGGTGATAATATCAGTTGCTTTACATCTTGTTTATCACGGTGATGAAGGCCGGAATGACACAAGAGCAAATTGACTATGAATGTAATGGAGTGCGGTGCGGCTGGAGTAATGAGCTGGGTTCACTCTGCTGTGTAAACGAAGCTGCTGAAAGCGGAATGTAATTTGGAGTGCGGCAATTGCTACAGAAAATCCAACTAATTCACTTCAAGCTTTTCAAATCAACAATGTTACAACAAATACTTTTTGCTCTTTACTTCAGATGAGAACATGAGCTAAATCCAATGGGGATTACACAGAAAATTCCCCAGGAGCCCAAAGCAGGACTGAGTACACACATAAACACACACAAACACACACACACACACACATACACACACACACACACACACACACACACATACACACACAAACACACACATACACAAATGCACACACACACACACACACACACACACATGCACACACACACACACACACACACACACACACACACACACACACACACACAAACACACACACACATACACACATGTGTATGCACACAACACATGCACGCACACACATACACAAATGCACACACACACGCACACATACAAAAATACAAACACAAACAGACACAAACAAACAGAGGCACGGAAATACGCACGCACACACACACACCTCCCCAGCGAAACTTCATTAAAGTGTTTACTGAATTCCGCACGCTCTTCGGACTGATCTGATTCACTTAAATCTCATTTAGAGGAAGAAGGGGAGAGGCGCAACGTCGAGGAGTCTTTCTTTATTTCTGCTGCTCCGCTTCTACCCTGGTCTGTGGAGATGGAGGGACCAACAGCGGCCGCGTGGACGGTCCGGCAGACCAGACTGACCAATGCTGCCCCCATCGCTCCCATTACATGCCCCTGTTCCTGCTCACAGCCATGAGAAGGGACAAATCAGCTTCCCATTCCACATTAGCCTCACAGACAAGCCTCTCAGAAAAGCACCCTCAGGACATACTATGACTGTACAACCAGCGCACAATCAATTCACACAGTTTGCGCTGTGACTGAAGACACAGACCCAAGCAAAAACAAATGTGCACATCAATGTTACTCTGCTATGTTAGCTATGGAGAAAGGTATGTCGGGATTGTGGGTGTGTGCGGTTCGGAGGGAGACTGGCGGATTAAAGTGTTGAAGATCATTGAGTTGGTAGTAAATGCCAGACGTGCCGGTGTGAGAGTATCAGAGACGGTGATCGTGCTGAGGATTTCATGCTTGACAGTGTCTCAGGTCCACCAGCCCAAACAACTCCCAGCCAAAACATCCTGCAGAATTGGTCTGGGAGCATGACAGTGAATTTAGCTCGACTGCGTTAGCCTCCCTAGAGACCAGATCTCAATCTAATCGAGCATCTGTAGGAGAAGATAGGAATGAGCCACTCGGAGTAGAGATCCACATCCAATTTGCAAAAATGACGTGAAGCGCTGCAGTCGACACGGGCCAGAACCCCTGTGCCATGCTGCCATGCTTGAGTTCAGCCTGTTCTGAGGGCAAACACGGGACCGACTCACTAAAAGGGGGGTGCAGCAGATAAAATGGCGGCTCGATGTATATTTACATTAGTATTGATCAGACACTCTAACTCAGACCAATTGACACAGTTTACGTTTCTACACACTATCCATTCATAGAGCTGGGTATGTTACTGAAGCAATCTGGGTTAATCACCTTGCTCAGGTACAGCATTGGCACCCCTGCGAATTGAACCTGCACCCCCGGGGTTACAAGGCCAGCTCTCTACCCTTGTTTTATATAATGTCAATACTAAAAATCAATATTTCTTCCTGGTATGAAAACCATGTTAAATATGCCAGTTTATAGTGCACCATGGGAGCTAAAAAATATTTTGAAAGAGGTTAGATAGTTGGTGACAAAATCACGGGAATATCAGTCACATAAATTACAACAAGTATGTTAAGTGTCAGGTTTTGAAAATCATAATGACATGTCAAAAAAGGAAAAAGTTCAACGAGAAAGAGGAACGTATGTCACATGTCGATCACTGATGGGGACAGACAGAAACTCACCAGGGTGGCTGATAAAAAACAAAACAAAGGCCTTATGAAACCACAGGCCTGAATTTAAATCTCTGAGGATTGCCAACTCCTTCATCAATAAAAAGAGATGAGAGTCAATTCTAGACAATTCCAAATTCCTAATCAATTCCAACTCATTGTTAGTTAATAAATGTATTTATAATAAATACAATATATATTTATACACTGTTTGGTGTTTCCATTACTTTGTCCAACCCTTGTATATATGATTAATTCATCTTAATTCATGATATATTTACAATAATACATTTTAAGTGATACTTCAGAACATTTTAATGATACAACTCAGAACTCATCAGCACAACTGCACCCCAGTGTAATATCACATTAATAAATTAATAAATGAATGTCAAACTTTTGAAGATGAGTATGGAAAGGTTAATTAAATTTGTTGAGTCGCATGTGAACAGCCAGTAAAGTCAACCTCCTCTGCTGCTGTTGCTGACGTCATGGTGAACATGGTAGAGGTCATTACTCCAAAACCACCATCGCACATTGATGTTATTATCCGCGCAATCTCTACATCTACTACAGTCAGGCCAGCAGAAATTCCACCTGCCTGCGTTGCCATGGGAACAGAACTCCCTGCTGCGCAGCTATGCGTAGCCAGGGAGGGGTGACATCACAGTTGGGCTTGGGCTGCACCTCTGTGTCCATGCAGGATTTTTGCAGGGGCGGGACTCACTTTGTTTCTGCAGCAGGCCCGGTCCTGGCACGGCCCTGCTGTTGGCATGCTGTCTGCATTTTGATTTAGCGTATTTTAGGTTTATTCACTTGGTGCATTTTTTTGTACTGAGTCATCACGGTCAATACACCGGGAAACTAACCCAGAGCTTTGATTCAGAGACATTCTGAATTTGTGCAGCTTGCAGCCACTCACTCATATGGCCCACAGAAAACCACTACGATTGCTTCCGATTGTTAATTCGCTGATAACGTGCGATGTAGTTCCACCCATTTCAAAGTTCTATCGACCTTGACTTTCTCATCACAAGAAAATGAGTAACTTTTCATTTTCCTGGTCCAGAAAAATTTAACACGCACTGAAGCCTAAAACCTGTTCCTTTCATGCATTACTGTGCAGACCCTCTAAAGGTGAGCCTAAAATAGCCTGCATGTTTACACACCATCCATTTGGACAGCTACTGAAACACTTTCATCAGGTCAACAGCCTTACTACTTGAAACAGACAAACCCCAAAATCCCCAAGACGCACTACCTTCCTTCCAGCATCATGTTAGTGTGCAGTAGCATACAAATGAAGTGTGTAAGGACACTGGGAATAGAAGCACTTTGCTAAAAAAAAAAAAAACAGACAAACTCACGAGGCTTTGCTCAGGAGCAGGAGGTGATCAGAGGGAGATTTGCTGTCTGTCAGACGCCCGCCAGACGAGAAAACAGGCCGCCCTGGACACTGCAGCCAGGCTACGCTTAACCACCGCGCTGAAATTGCTCCAGGGCAGGTTACAGAGCAGGATTACACAGCCACACTCAGTTATCCTGACTTTATTCTTCTTAGCACTTACGCGGTGCCTTATCTTCACAGCAAATTGAGATAACGCTGCAGAACCGTCTGGGCTTTGAACAGACCCTGTGTGGGACGGGACGCCAGCTTCTGCTGCCGTCTACTGCTCCGGCTACTGTGGACGCAATCCTGTAGCCCAGGGGCGTCAAACTCCAGCCCTGGAGGGCCACAGTGTCTCCAGGTTTCAGTGTTTCCTTTCAATTAGCTGATATTTTCAGCCATGGAAACCAGGCGCATGGACTTTATAGCAAATCAGTGATTTTAATTAATCAGGTATGTGCAGAAACACACCAAAAAACAGCAGACATGGAGGCCCTCCAGGAACTGAGATTGATACCACTGCTGCAGCCAGACGAAAGCTCCTCTCCTCCAGCCAAAGAGTGAGGAATAATGGTGACACTTCCTGCTGGTAAACAGATGCTCTACTGCACTCCACCATCTGCAGAAGTTAAAATGGCACCGCCAAACCGCCTCACTGCTGGTGACCAGGCACCATTGTCAGTCAGCACATGACACAATGGAGCAGTGACATCGCAGCTTACATTAACTGCATTGGGTTCGGGTTGGGTTCGGACATAAAATACATAATGCCTGTCGAGTTCAGGTCGGGCCCGGTTACTACTCTCTTGGACTCGGGTCATGGTTTGGACAGAAATATGCAGCCCGAGCCACACTCTAACATGAACCCGCACTGACCTACGGATGCCACTTCCTCATCATCGGTTGACGTATTTTAAAGACAACCGCTGAGCTTCAACGCAGCCGTCTGCAGAAGAAATGGTGACAATGAGTCATGGGCTGGAACCCGGAAGGGTCGTGGTTCCATCCCCTTTGCTGCTGCTACAAGACCAGTTGCGGGTGTTTGGACCTTGAGCAAGGCCCTCAACCCCACATTGCGCCCTAGAGGGGGTCATTGGTCCCTAGTTGGTCTAATAAACTAATACAGTGAAGCTCACCAGTGGCCTGACCTCAGACAAGGGAAGCAGGTCCTGTTCTGCACAGCAGGGGCAGAAAGGCGTAAGGATGTGTGTCTCTCTTCATTAAGCGTGGCCCCTGCTGCTGCTCACTGCTGCCTGTTAGGGCTGCTCAAGGTGTTGCTTTTATCACCATGGTGTTTATTGTACAATAAACACATCGCGAAAAGCCTACGATATCTGACTTTGAATGGGCCTATACCCATACGATATTTTTAGATTTTCTATTGATGGGTGTTAACGATCAAAATGGTAATGGATTTTTTTTCTCATTGTTAACTGAGTTAGAGAAGATAAGATAATTTATTTATATCCTCATCAACTGCCTGCATTTTAATCATTATTAATTTAAGTATTATTAGTCTGCACTGTAACCAAGGAATTTCAGCATAGGGACATTAACATGGGTGGAACAGCACTGCCTGACCTATGTACAGGCCCAAGTCCTTAAACACAGTGACCACATCGCTGCCCCAATCAGTAGCAAGAAAAGGGGAGAACAAGAGAGCCATACGGATGCAGAGGTGAGATGGAAGACTGGATGAGGAAGGTGAAAACGCATATAGATCTTCAGCTCGGGGGGGCATGGTTCCACATGGCAAACCGCCTCATTAATACTCAGGTTTTTGATCTCCGTGGCAGCCAAGTCCCTGCAATATTCATCGCGCTCCCCACCCACACGCTACGCAGGGGGTTTAAAAATAGAGGGCCTGCGAAAACCGCCATTTCTCACTTACCACAGAGAGGCTCTACAAGGAGCTCTGCTAGTCTTGCCCAACCCTCCGCCCTGACACGTACAAACAGCACAATAACTCCAGCCTCCATCAGACTACCCCAAACACTGCAGGACTGCCCTAAACAAGTCCAGCTGAATTTTTCCAGTTTATATTCATGGAAAACAAGTTACAAGTTTTGAAGTTGCAGTAGGTAAATCTTTTCAATACAATTTCTATAACTGTAGTAGTACAAGGCGAGATTGACCCTGCGAGCAAATGCTAACACCTTCCATCCTTACTTTACCTTACCTTCACCAAATTATGGTGACTAGCAAAACATATGAGCAGCAAACATATGACTGACTTTTCTACACCATACAAGCAGCAGTACATACTTTAGTAAAGTGTCTGAAATCCTCTACATGTTCCTTAAGCTGCTGGCAATGTTTGGTGGTGGTGGTGCTGTTTTCATTTCTGAATTGCTATTTTTTATCAGCTACTTTGTAGTTTTTTTTTGTTGTCCACAGTTCTTTTTCTTGTAAAACAGAATGCACACGAATTCTCCACCAACCGTGCACACACACACACACACACACACACACACACACATGCACACACACATGCACACACACATGCACCAGCACATCAATACACAGGAAGGACACACAGCAGTGTCTTCTCGCCCACTCTTGTGGGTAAGACGCTGCCGTCCTCAGGCCACAGAACTTAATCTTTAACTTTCCTCATCGCTGGGCTCAAACCAGCGACATTAAACACAGGCCTCTAATGAGATACAATTCAGCGCTTGCATTGCCTATCTTTATGGAACATTTTTTAGAAGTTTTTGTTCCATTATTGCATTAAACACCAATAGTGATCTAAAATGCATTTCAAAGCTCAGAGTCTTCCAAACATGAGTCTTCTTTAACCACTGAAAGGTTACCACATAAAGTGGCATTTATATACACACACACCACTTACAGAAATGAATACCGTCTTTGATTCTCCTGGCCTGAATTGCAGAATACTGGAGGCACTAAGACCATTCTGAGATTGGAGTGGGCAGAAATCTCTTAAGAGTCTCATATTAAATTTCCCTCCTAAGATGCTAACAGGTTTTCCATGGAGATCAATGAAGAAAGTAAATAGTTTGATAGTGGTCGGCGTTTGTAGCTTCATGGGACATTGATTGATCTCAGGTCAGCCTACCTTTCCCCTGAGCGATCTTCACACCCACGCAAGCCTCCTCATCGAAGATCTTCGACGAGAAACAGTTCTGCTTGACTTTCTTCTCTGAAAAACACACACACACACACACACACACAATACAGAAGAGTAAGCCCAACTGTCCAGACACTTATGCTCAGGCACACACACAAAAACACACTCACTCTCTCTCTCTCTCGCTCTCTCACACACATCACACACATACACACCCCACACACACTCACACACAGCCTCACAGACAAATGTACTCATGACCTACATGACTTTATTGGAACAAATGTCTGTATGCTTACACTTGTGAAACCTCCCTCTTTTTAACACATACATTTGCAATAGCTGGTACACTCACAATCCCTGTATAAAAAGAGAGGTAATCGATGATATGTTTGTAAACATTTTTAAAAAATAAAGGAACGTGCAATATAATTCAACAGCCCATCCAACAAACTTTCATTATGAAAATGATAGGAAGAACCCCTAGAAATGTCCCAAATTTTAAAACCAGCGGAACACAGGAGAGGCAAAAAGGCACAGCCTGTTCGATGGACTGCATGATTTATTGAACAGAGAAGCAGCTCTATGGGAGGCAGAGAGAGGGCACTCAGTGTGGCACTGTGGGATACTGGAGGACTCAATGTTACAGGGTCACAGGCTGATTGTGTGTAGCTGTGCTGAAACAGGGGTTTCACTGACTGAGGCCTTATTAGGAGTGATTGATCTGTTCAATATGTTCTTCACTTGTGGCAGAACATGTGTGCTTTAGTTCAAAATTCCAGTGCTTTTGCTGACATACTGTAATTCCTTGTTTGTGTATCTCACATAATATACTTGGTTTTACATTTATTTGATGAAAAATACAACTGGTAGACCGTTGAGGTTTCGATTCTAATTAGTTGGACTACATTAACTAGGGCAACCTCACAAGGGAGAGCTAACTTACATTTCACAGAACAATTTCATATGCACAGAAAAGATTAAAGGGGAACTGGGACACCACAAAATTGATGAAATGCAATTTCAGAGCAATGAGCGATTCAAAGCCCCACACATTCAGGGATCACAAACAAACACTCATGCGCATGCGCGCACACACACACACACACACACACACACACACACACACACAAACCACTTTATGTTCTTCCCACTTCCTCTTTCAATCCAGGGTCACCAGGTCAACTGGGTCATGTGACACAGGATGATTCCCTGGAATGGCACACTCAGTGCGCTGAACACTTAAACAGCCCAGTGTCATACATTAACCCCATCTTCCAGAACAAACACAGCGCCAAACAGAGAAACATCACCTCTGTCAACACATACATCTGCTGTGCGCTGACACTCTGCAATGCTGTAAAGCAAGTTTTCCAGGGGCATGTTTCAGAAAACAAGTCCCCCCCTCCCAACCCACCCCTGCGCTGTGAAAGGGCGACAGAGGGGCAGTACCCCGCTCAGGGGTGGCGTTTATGGGGCTCATGGGGCATCTGGACTTAGGGATTAAAGCCAGGCTTTCTCCATCTGCCATCTGCACTCTCTCTGCTGCCGTGTCCGCAGACCCCAAGCTTAACTCACAAGCAGCACACATTCAAGCACACTGGGCTTTAACTCAGCTCCTGTAAGCCAGCGACCAGAACACACACACACACACACACACACACACACACACACACACACACACACACACACACACACACACACACACACACACACACACACACAGGCATACCTGGATACATACACTCACACACAGGTAAACATGGATAGAATACACACACGCACACACATGCACACACACACACACACACACACACACACACACACCTACACATGTGCACACACAGGCAAACATGGATACATACACACACATACATGCAATGCAAATCCACACAAGTGCACACAGACGGGGACAGCACGCAGCACCGTCCCCACAGCCTCCTGCTCCTTCTGCTTTCTGCGTATATCCAGGTCACTGAATAACACGCAAAAGCGGCTTAGCAAGAGGAACAATAACAAAGCTGGCTAAGCAAACTGACAAACAACCTGAGTCTCACCTTTTCAGCCCGTTTTCCATGTCCTTCTGGAAGAAGGCATCACCGTGATGTGTCACCACGCTGAAGAAGGACAAGTTCAACATCCGTACCAACAAGAGTCATGTGAAACCGAGATGTTGGACAAAGCTGTTGACTTATTGCAACCCAAGTTTGACTTCTCATTCCTGTTCCACAAGCCCACTTCCTATCTTTAACTTCCTGTCATACACAGTTCTCTGCATATCAGAGAACTTTTCAGGGAGGCTCAAGCTAGTATGTGTCAGGTCAATAACTTCAGTCAGACCTCAGTTAAGTATTCCCACATCTATTAGGGTATAGGAGGTAGTGCACTGTAAAACATGTAGTATTGCAAAGTCAAAACATTCTGGTGGGCAGAAAGTGTTTTCTCAGCAGTCGGTCTGTAGAGGTCAACCTCTTTATATTACCTCCAGAAGCACAGACAGATGTAGCTTGAGCTACAGGTCCTGAAGCTCACCAGAAAAAATCCTTCAGGATCCTGCAGACTAACCCTGACGAAGGCTTCTTCTGCCCCTGTGGTGACAGAACACAAGCCTGGGGTTTCAGAAGGGCCTCTGCCCTGAATACACCAAATCTGCCCCGGTCTCGTCTGCCCCCCTCTCCCCCTTTCCGTTAAACACAGAGGGTTAGTCACAGCAAACCGAGCCAGCGGGCAAATCGCTCTGCCATGTAAGACATGCACCGCCGCCTGCCGCGTCCCCTCCACCTGGGAGGGTCTAAACGCAAGCCTCATGCACAGCTCTGAAACACCCTGTCCATTCAACTCTCACTTTTAACTCCACTCTGCGAGAACTCAGAAATAAGTCATCCTGTCACACATTCTCAACCCACCTGATCCTCCACCTGATAAGCAGAACGTGTTTCCTGTACTGTACGTCGATGTCTCACTTGGTGAAAACACACGAAAGCCCCACAGCAGCCAGATATCGATAAGATCAAAATAAACTGACAAAGATTTCCAGAGCACACATGCGCACACACCTTTACAGCAAAAAATCTTTTGTCTGACCTCAAATAACAGTAAACCTGTGCGTTCGTGTAGGTGTGTCTGTGAGCATTACCTGCTCACACCAGGTAACATCAGCAAGACCAGCAAAAAAAAAATATATGTACCTGAGTGAGCAGGTGTCTTTGCCAGGTCACGCCCCACTGTTCTGAGCCCATGCCAGCGGTAGTCCATCACGGTAAAGAGGGTTTTACTCTCAGAGGGGAAAGGAAAGTGGAGAGAAATGTGTGTGTAGCCTGCTCTCTCTGCAGTTCCTACTGCTCTGCAGCTTGTTCTTGTTTGTGCTTACACACTCTAACCCTCAGCCTGTCACGACAGACCGGTTCCCCAGATGACACGCTGATGACAACGTCAATGTCACCTGGCAGGGGGGACGTGGCCCGAGACAGGGGAAGGCTCTCACCTGAGGTCAGCGCATTCTCAGGGACACGCACCCCAACATCCCAGCTGTCCGCCATCACGTCGAGGAATCAATCGATAGAATAAACAAACGATTTCGTTGATAGAACAGGAGATATGCGACTGTCTCATTTACAATTCCATAAATATTTTAGGGATGCCATTCATAGCAGTGGCAAACTGCAACAAACAGTAGACACAGGAAATTGCAAGTCCTATCTCCCAATCAATCTTCTGTATGGCTGTCTAGGGTCCAATCAGATGGACAGATTTTTTCTCTTCTTAAAAGCATGACCATTCTGGATTGTGGAGTAAAACATTAACTCTTTGAGTATTGTTTTCAGGGAGTAACAAACAAGTAATCAATCATTTGTAATACAGAGCTGGTATTTTAGCCTTCAACCGCACTAAAATATAACTAAATTCAGCACCATTTGAAGCAAGTGAAAGTAAAGGTTTGTGCCCTCATTGCTTTCTTGCCATTACACTGTTGTCATGGGACCAGGATGAGATCAAAGAGAGGCAGGTGGGGACCTTTGTGATGTCACAACTGGAGTGGAAAATATCCCAAGAGAGATTCATTTAGAAATGAATACTGACACGTTTATTACACATACTAAATAAAACAGAGGTGAGAAAGAATGTAAAAAGAGGACCTTACTGCCTCGCTCCGCCCTCGACACCATCATTAAGTGGCCCCCATACCGCTCTCGTTAGGCTAATATTTCACCAGCGCTGCACAATGCCCCCCCCCTTCGTGGCAGCTACTACAGTTATCTCGCATGTTGCCGAAAACAATGTTCTGTTGTGTGCCCAAACACATGGGGGAATTCCACATGGCAAACTACTTACATTAACGCTGGCACTTCATCGACTAATAAAAGGGATCAGATCGATGTTAAATATTGCACAGGTTGTTGGAAGGTACCCATGGGGGACAGCACTAGGCCTCAGGGTTTTATATGGGTCTTTTGTTTTTTTTTGTTGTGATACTAATGTGAGCTCCTCTGTTCTGTCGAGAGCTTATCTTGTTGGTTAAGAAAAATGTGGCTAATCCAGAGCTAAAATTATTTGCCGATGGGATACGAAAAACGAAAAACAGTGAAAAAAGGGATGAGAAGGAAACACGGGGAATGTGACCAGAGTTACACAGAGATGGCAGGGCCTCACATCTCCAGATCTGTGTAATTTCCAGGCTGTTATCTACAGTGCGAAAGTGAGGAATGAAGAAAGAGAGAGAGAGAGTAACTGAGATCCACATGTCCTCCGCAGGAAGATGAAGCGCAGAATAGCTGATCAATGTGATAGCAGTCTCTTCTGCTGGGATACAGTGCACAGGTGTCTACTGATGCCATGGAAAGACTAAGTCTGTCCAAGGCATCAGTTTCTCACACACCCCTGTATGTGAGAGACATCTTCCATTTGTGTGAATTTGTGTGTGTGTGTGTGTTGTGTGTGTGTGTGAGTGTGTGTGAGTGTGAGTGAGTGTGTGCGTGTGTGTGTGTGTGTGTGTGTGGGCGGGTGTGTGTGGGGCTGAGAGTGTGAGTGACACTATCGACAAAGCTCTCTCAACATAGACATTTCAATAATCACTTCACTTCTACAGGTTTAAATTAAGAGCTACATCGCTGGTGGACAGCAGAAATAGTAGGAGCTCAATCGGAGAGTTGACTGACTGGACAGTAACTCAGTGCAACACAGTCAAGCTCAGCGCCGTGTTTTTCTCCTGCACGGCTTTACTGTGGGCACAGTGAAGGTCAATGCACTCATGGCTCATAAAACGACCCCCCTACCGACATCCGACCTGCAGGCTAACTCCGGCCTGGACGCTAAGTCGTTTTATGGATTCCCAGCGAAACGGCCTTTTATCAGTGTTTGCACCTCAAAGCACAGCTGCAAGCTTTTAACCTCTGCCAGATGGTGGAGCCGTTCTGTGATTTTGAGTGAAGGGAGGATGGTGAGGGCACTGTCGCGTGGTCTGGTGAGGCCCTTCAAAGACCTCATTCCACATGCACTCATGATGCACTCCACTGTCTGGTCAGCAAATCCTGACTGTACCAGCACTGACTACAGCTGACCACTCAGAGTGGGCTCTAGGTGCCAGGGCACTTCCTGTTGTGCGTTATCGATTTGCTCAGGCACCAGAAATGGCCATGTGCAGCTGATTTGTGGACTGCAGAGTGAAACCACGCGGTAGCCAGTCACACGTTCCCAAACCCGTAGCAGCTAGTTTTACAAATTAACAGAGAATGTTACAAGCAGTAGTGAGACGCGCCTTCAAATACGACTGTACCCTTCAAATTGTGAGGAAAGGAAAACATTTATTGTACATATGAGGATGTTTGAAAATAAAGTATTAAGAGGATATTGAAAGTTTTTTTCAGTTTTGAGATTTCTGGAAATTATTTTTCATATCTGAAATGCTGAAGAGGAAGTTGGACTTCCATCTTTCAGCTGGGTGAAAGTAATTGATGAGTCAGGACTGTGTAAACCCTGACCACGCGTCAGCTATCACATGCAAACACACACGTAAACTTTGTCTCTTTTCTACTACACGTCATGGGAATATGAGAAGTGACAGGGATGTTTGGTTTTGTTTCGATACTGGACTGAACCACTCAGAACCGGGAACACACTTAACAGCACGCAGTGTTTCTGAAACAGCTCTCTCTATGACTCATACGCTAAAAAGAGAGCAGCAGCCATGAAAAGCCTGTAAAAAATAGATGTCTTGAACGGCATGCACGTGAAAGAAATTAATTAAGGCCATCATGAATGAGCTCTTGTGTGTGGAAGCGTCCAACGCGACAACAATCCAACAATCGGAATCGGAATGTGGGCAACCGAAGGTTCCAGAACCTTGGCAGAGGCCTGCAAGAAGGCCCCAGGGCTGGGGCTGAGGCAGAGGTGCATTCTGGGTACTGACTGGAGACTCAAAAGTGTCAAGTGCCATACAGGCAATACGGATGAGAGGAGCAGAGAGAGGCGGAAAACTACCAGGCACTTATTTTCAGTGTCCCCTTAATTTAAGTTTTGTTAAGACAAAATTACAGGAGAGGTATTTTCAGACAACCTCTCACTGACTTACCTCTACCTGCCAAAGCGGTTTTTCACACAGGTACAACAATCACACTGTACCTCTCCTTCCTTCCCCATCATGCTCTCTGCTTCCATGATCCCCTCCTCCCCATCTCCGCCTTTCATTTCAACTGCCCTTTTTTCTATCACCCCCTCTTCCAGTGATCCAACAGGGGGTTCAGCTCAGCTGAAAGGTCAGACATGACCCCCCACCCCTTCACTTGGACTACAAGCCCAAGACAAAATATGTGCACTGATATACAACTCACCACTTCGCAAAATAAACTCCTTCCAAATGCATTTAATGTTGCCTGATAGTTCATTCTACTGGAAGAGACATGAAGACAGAAAGCCATATATCCTCCATAAGCTAAATGAGGGTGCAGGGTGCACACACACTGACCTAGGGAAGATGCTGACACTCAGTAAACAATCAGCACACAGAGGTTCACTTTTTCATTCACTTGCATTTTATTTTGCCATTTTTGTCCTCTGCAGAAAGTACCCTTTTCTCACTTCCCATTTTCTCCTTCCCTCACTCCAGCCCTTGTTTATCTCTCATCCTGGTAGTGCAGAGTAAATAACATTCAGAGAACTGTCAACTGAGAAACACACACACACACACACACACACACACACACACACACACACACACACACACACACACACACACACACACACACACACACACACACACACACACAAACAGGGACAAAGGACAGAAAACCTAGCTCTTCGGGTTTTGGAAAATGGGCGTAATCACTGTTATTGAAACGAAACCCCCTGTTTCACATCATTATAAAGAGTCTGGATCTGGCTGAGCTGAGGAGATGGTATTCCACAACAATCTGAACATTGCCAGCCACTCTGGTGAAAGAGGTAAGAGCCTACACTAACAGCATAGTGATACATCTACACACTGACAGTGCAGTTTAAACACAGGAAATCTTAAACACCAGTAACTATAAAAGCGGGAGACAGTCGGAGAGGGAGACAGACAGAGAGAACAGCTTCCAACTGCTGACATCGCATTCCATATGTAATGAACGGGATGTCCCTCTCTGAAACAAGCACACACACACACACACACTCACACACACACACACACACAACACACACACACACACTCACACACACACACACACACACACACACACACACACACACACACACACACACACACACACACACACACACACACACACACACACACACACACACACACACACACACACACACACACACACATGATGAAATACAGCTGCAGAATATAGATATAAAGTAACCTGCACCGAGCTCACATGCAAAATAACAGACTGGGGTCATGAAGGGTAGACATGCAACACCACAGTGTAGAATACTGTATTTCACACCCAAACAATTATCAGTCATCCAATAACAAGGTCAGAGGTCAGTGGTGAATGGTTTCAGCAGAGCTGAGAGGAAGTAACAGAGATGGACGGGGCTCCAGGGGCGGGCCTGTTTAGGAGTGGGGCACTCTGGCGGCGTGTGGCCTGTCTTTGCACAGTGATGAAAGACCCCCAAACCCTGCCCAGCTGTTCTTTGTAAGCAGTTTCCCAATTTAATTCCAAAGTCTGTTGTCAGCAGGTGGGTGTCCATTTCCCACCCCTACCACCACAAAAAAAGGACAAAAAAAAAGACCCAACCACGAGGGTATCTCCAGAGCCAGTGTGTGCTGAGGCAGGGCCAGCTGAGACTCTCAATCCCTGCCCCGACCCTCCCGGGTGCGGTGAGGGGCGCCGCGCGCAGAGAGGCACTAGGGACCGGGGGCAGCCGTGGATGTGCCGGTCAGTCTGAAGGTGACCAGAGCAGGGGCATGGCAGTGCGGACAGAGGCATCCTGCCTGGACACTCTCTGCAGGGCTGGCCAAACCCCCGGCAGCCATGACTGTTAGGAACCCCACACGTCCCAGCGTGAGCGCGCTTGCGTGTGTGCGTGTGTGTGTGTGTGTGTGTGTATGTGTGTTAGGCATAGCTGACCGGCTGAGATCCACTGCAGCTGTAGTTAAGCTCATTTAAACAAAGCCTGGGTACCACAGAGTGTCGATACTGACAATAACGAACAAACACGCACACACACACACACATACACACACACATATTCAAACGCACACAGGCTCACACACATTCACTGTCATACTCAAACACAGAAACACACAGAATCTCACTCTCAGGCATGAATGTTCCCATGTTACACTGCTTTAACATATGGTTTGTGGTTTAGCCTTTGCTCAAACAGTGATCTTTGAGAACATGCTTCCTCCTTTGTTAAAATGCAGGGTGGGGGACATAACCACCCCAGTCCCCGGGCCAGGTGGAGGGCTGCCGTCTCTCTCACTGCATACACACACCTCCCGTCATCTTTTCTGCTCTCCGATCGACCCATACCCTCCCTCAAGAGGAAGTGGTGGCCGTCGCTGTGGAAATACTTGCCTGTGTGTGTGTCTGTTTGTGTGCATGCGTGTGTGCGGATTGTACGCAAAGTCAGATAAACAGACAAGTAAAAATGTGCTTTGTCTGGTGATGCATTTTGAAAGAAACACTGACCTGAGGGCAAGCCTTGCTTTAATCCTTACTGGGTTTGTCCATGAGAGACTCCTACATGGGCTGATCCAGAATCAGGGCTCTGTAGTCCCCTGCAATCCCAAAGCAAAACCGGGCATTCCTCCCTTTCTCTCACGCACTCTTTCGGCTTTCCGTCTGTCGCTCGGATTCCTACTGAATCATCTCCTCTCGGGTCCCTCGACGCCCTCTCTCTTTCTCGCTCTTGCTCTCTCTCGCTCTCTCTCTCAGCCTCCTCCTCCCTCTCTCTGTCTTACCCTCCCTCTTTTTCTCCCCTCCCTCTCTTGCTCTCTCTCTCTCTCTCTCTCTCACACCCCTCTCTTCCTCTCATGCTTTTCCCCTCTCCTCTCTCTCCCCTCCCGTTCCCCTTTTCCTCTCTCCCCCTCCCCCCGCTCCCCTTCCCCCCCCCCTCTGTCTCTCTCTCTCTCTCTCTTTCTCTCTCTGTACCCTGTGAAGCTAATCGCATTCCAGTGCAGACAGAGCATATGGTAGGGATGCCACTCTCTTGGTTTGTGGCAAATCCCCTTTCTGTGTGTGTGTGTGTGTGTATGTGTGTGTGTGCGAGCGCGTCTGCGCCTCTCTGGGCTGCGGAGACAATCGACCCTATTGTGCTGGAGGAGGAGGGGTGGAGGGTACGTGGGGGGGTTGGGGGTTGGCCAGCGAAAACAGAGGACACGCCACAGCCTCATCTGCTGTGACTGCTGCTGCTGCTAATGCTAACGCTAGCGCTAGCGCAGACACTGCTGGTCGGGGCTAGCAGGTGCTGACCCTCACACACAATGGCAGAGGTGGGGGAGGGACACAGTGACAGACATGGACAGAGGAGGAGGAGAGAGAGAGAGAGAGAGAGAGAGAGCGAGGGGGAGAGGGGGAAAGAGAAATACTGGGGAGATGGGATGAAAGGTTATGGAGTGTTGAGAGGAGGAGAGAGAGAGAGAGAGAGAGAGAGAGAGAGAATTGAACTGAACTGTTGATCTGTTGTTTTCCCCTAACCCTGTTCATGTGTGTCTCTGTGATGTGTATGTCTGAGTGTGTGTCTCTCACAGAGTGAGTGGAGGGGGTGGTTCTCTATACACAAGTGTATTCAAAGGTCATGTGACAGGACTGAGAGAATGAAAAAGGAGAAGAGAAAAGAGGCCCCATGCGAATGCAAATGAGGGCTCCAGGGCCCAGGACACCCAGGGACACAGCCACCCAGTGCCCCCACACAGCCATCCATTGCCCCCACACAGCCATCCAGTGCCCCCACACAGCCATCCAGTGCCCCCACACAGCCACCCAGTGCCCCCACACAGCCATCCAGTGCCCCCACACAGCCACCCAGTGCCCCCACACAGCCACCCAGTGCCCACACACACACACACTCACACACACTCTCACACACTCACACACACACACACAAACATGTGCACACACACACACACACTCTCACACACTCACACACTCACACACACTCACACACACACACACACACACACACACACACACACACACACACACACACACACACACACACACAAACACAAACATGTGCACACACACACACACACTCTCACACACACACACACACAAACATGTGCAAACAAGAGCCCACAGCAGTACCACATGTGTCATTGAGCAAGTGAAGAAGACATCGAAAATGAAGGAAGTTTCAGCAGAGAAAAGGGTCGCCCATTTAAATGCTAAGCAGCGCTGTTATTTAAATGGACAGAGCTCAGTGAGGGTGAGAAAGTGCTGTCACACTGTTTGAATCTTTCACACATTTAATAAAAAAAAACATGGACAAGGTCAGAAACACCCCCGAGCTCCACTCTCAAAGACTGCCCCTTCAGTCTGGTAGACATCCACTCCACTCTCAAAGACTGCCCCTTCAGTCTGGTAGACATCACCCGAGCTCCACTCTCAAAGACTGCCCCTTCAGTCTGGTAGACATCACCCGAGCTCCACTGTCAAAGACTGCCCCTTCAGTCTGGTAGACATCACCCGAGCTCCACTCTCAAAGCCTGCCCCTTCAGTCTGGCAGACATCACCCAGTTTCAGCCCTGGTCTACGCCCTCATAGCTCCACTGCGTGTCTGCCAGTACTTCATAAAGCATGCGTGCGGCGAAATGCAGCAGCTTCAAACAGCTGCAACAGCTTAAAAGAGTACAGCAGCGTACACCCCGCACTCCTACAGTGGGTCAGGACCTACAATGACCTGATAATGTCTCTGGTGAGGACCTTCTGAGCACACTTGTGGATATTAAACATGTCAGCAATCCTCCAGAGCCTTCAATGAGTAGTGCCTTTCAGGAAGTTGGATAAACTACCAATTTCCTTTACAAAACAACCCGCCCGTGATGTGTGTAAGTGAAAACTCGCTAATACCGCAGTTTGGCCCGAGTACAGCTTAATGGAAACAGCTGAGGGTTTAAGTGGTCATGGTTTGGGGATTTGACTCAGTCTGGCTGGATTCAATTTGAAATCAGATTCTTAAAGCTGTTTATTTCTCCATTTCATATTCTGACTAGCATCTAAATTTATTATCATGAGGTTGTTCAGCCAGGGGCTGCTGTCATAATATTTTTAGAGATAAGAAAGAAATGGCAATAATGTGTGTGAAATTTCCACTGTGAAGTTTGGCTCCACAGTTTCCATTCAGCATTTGAAGGGACACCAAAAGCGTTGCAAAAGAACCGACGCTGAAACAGATGAATATGCTAAAAATTCCATCTACATTCAGCCCTTCAGCACAAGCCCTTACCCAGAACTGCACAGGGGTGTCTGCTAAATCATACAGAGAGCTGTCACACATATTCAACATCAGCATGTGAAATGGAGCTGAGGGAGATTATTAGAGTGCTTTTTTTCTGACAGTTAATTTCAGTTTTGTGGAAACATGATTTACCCATGCATATGCTGAAAACTGGTATAGCTTTTTCTGTCCTTATTGATCAGCTGCAGTGCATGGCTCCTGCACCATGGCTGAGTTCCTGGGTTTTGAAATACTACATCCTTCCTCATCTAAAAATGTGTGCTGTCTTGAGCCTGACTCCTCATATTCTGTCATAGGCTTGTAATTATGTGAGTCACCTTCCAAAGCTGTAAACTAGTGTGTGCGATGGTGAATTTGTGTGGGCCCTTGGTCTGCAGTGATGGGGGTGTGTGTGTGTGTGTGTGTGTGTATGGACCCTCGGTCTGCAGTGATGGTGTGTGTGTGGACCATCAGTCTGCAGCGATTGTGTGTGTGTGTGTGTGTGTGTGTGGACCCTCAGTCTGCAGTGACATCCGCACTGCCCCAGGTCATAGGACAGTCCTGTCACTCTTGCTTCATCACACGCTCAACTCTGGAGCCCCAAACAAAATGGCCTCTCTGACTCTGTGAATAGCCCCGGGCCACCCTAATTCAGTTCGGCAGGCTGATTTCCTCCTCATCTTTACCTCTTCCTCTTGCTTCTCTGTCTCAGAAGCTTGGACTGATGGGGGGGGGGTAACAGTCCCCCACCCTCAATCGCTCCCTCTCTGTGAAGCGAACTCCTGACCTGGGAGGCCCTCGTCCTGAGGGCCCCAGGGGACCTTCACAGTTGGACAGCAGAGCTCGTTAAAGACCGGTGCAATTAGCGGCGGACCTCCTACACATGTCGTGACCACATCCAGGCACTCTCTTCCGGCACGTCCTGAGCTCCAGCGCTTTAGCGGCCAGCCCCAGCTGTGCGCTGCCTCGCCCCAGGGCTCTCCTCACAGCGGGGACCGCTATACTGTGGAGTAACAGGCTGATAGCCTTTCCACTGCTCAGTCACTGCACACACACACACACACACACACACACACACACACACACACACAGTCATGCACATACACACACACACACACACACACACACACACACACACACGCATACATGTGCACACGTACACACACAATGCACGCACACACGTGAGCACATACGCATACACACATGTGCACTCATGCACACACACACACACACACACACACACACACACACACACACACACACACACACACACACACACACACACACACACACACACACACACATACGTGCACAAACACCCACACGCCATTAATGTTTCATTACAGGCTACAAAAACAGCTGGAATGCAGGCATAATGGTGACTTTGGCTGTCATGGTCATTTGTCAAAGGAAAACTTAATGCCCCTGGCCTTATAGAGCCCATTCCTGTGACTCCAGTACAGACTACACCACACAGAGAATGACAGCCAAGCAGCTAGTATCACATGGACAAATCAATGAGCAACTGCCAGCATATCTACAACATTTAATAATAAAACAAGATGTAAGTGATAAACTACTGCTATCTAACGTGCTGCTGGCACATTTTCACAAGAAAGTCTCTGTGCATTTAAACAGGGAAGTATTATCATACATACAATAACAGCCATACAGCAGATACATTTTCCCCAGCTCACTGTCCATATGTGCAGCACTGTACAGTTTAGGTAAGGGCAGGCAAACCAATCAGACACACACAGTGTGGCTAAAGAGCCTGCTTTGCTTTAGCGCCAGAGTGAAATGGGTGTTGAAATGACCCGTTCATCACTGCCCATGAAGCCTCGTTTAGCGTATGCTACAACAGAAGAGAGGAACGAGCCTCCCTGTGCGGGCTCAGGCAGGTCCCCTCTCATAGGCTGACACTGCTGTCAGTCACTGCAGAGGCCCCGCCCACCGAAGGATCAAACCTCCCACGATTACAATGCACAGCACATGTGTGGCTGCACGGTTTGTTAAGCTACTGACATGCTTCACGTCTCTCTCTCTCTCGCTGGCGGGCAAGGTGCCATTGTGGCGCCTGCGTTTTCGGCCACCAGCTCAGCGTTTTCTCCCTGCTGCACTGCAGATGAACACATATCGACGGATACGGACGTCAGAGACACCCACACACACACACACATTATGACCCGATAACGATTTAGTGATGAACGCCATGTGCTGTGTGTTCCCCCATTTTATGCTGGCAAATCAAATTCAGTTCAGACCACGGTGTGAATCTTTAATTCAGTCCCGCCAGGGCAAGCCATGAGCTCAGGACAATATTCACCAGCAGTGGTGCATCATGGCTGTGAGTGACGGCCTGCTTAGCTCTTCTCTGCATGAGTTGCGAGGTGCGCAGGGTGAGATGCACTAGCACACATTCACTTTGCAGTCAGAAGCAGTGGGATTCAGTGAGCTGATGCAGGGTTGCTGAATGTTAATCATTCTGTTTTTTTAGGTGCACAACTTTGATGTGTTTGATTTATTTTCACCAAAACCTACTTTCCCATTCTAAACACAAACACCAGCCCTGCATGGACTCCTACTTTAACACTCCAAATTCAGCCTCCCTCTCACACACACACACACACACACACACACACACACACACACACACACACACACACACACACACACACACACACACACACACACACACAAACACACACACACACACACTCACACTCACACTCACCCACACACACACACACACACACATATACATACACACACACACACTCACACACATACACACACACACACACACACACACACACACACACACACACACACACACACACACACACACACACACACGCTCACACACACACACACACACACAGGAGGCTCTTAAAGATTCCTGCACACTTTAGAGAGGTGTGTGGCTCTCATGACCCACGCAGGGATCAGTGCGGATGACACACTGAGTTAATTAAACCATGTGACTCAAATTAAAAATAAAACAGCACATTATATTCCAACATCCTTCATAGCCAACACTTAAAAAGGCTCTCAGACATACTACATCATGGCCGAAAACCCTGGGAAAGTGCTTGGACATTAGGAAGCGTTAATGAGTTGTACTTTTTGAGGGCAAATTTCACGCTGCGAGACTGGCATGTTGAATTGAACAGCTCCATTCCATCGCCTTTCATTTCTAGAGACTTAATTAAAAAACTAAACTAAGCAGTAAATTAACTTTATGCCGCAGTCAAATATTGGATAATTGTCATGTAATTGCTAAATGATAAGTCATATAATTATGATGTCAGCTGCTCTAGGTGTCATTTAAAGCGGACCATCCCGGCCCTGGCCTTGTAGATGAAGCTGGCTGAAGAGTGCGTTCGCTGGTTCCAGGCCTCAGGCTGTCGCAGACTCTCTGAGCGCCGGGTGCTGTGCGGTAGAGCAGGCGCTGTGCCAAACCCATTGCTTCCCCTCTGGAAGAGTTCTCAAGGCCTGTGCGCTCACATCATTAACAGCATACATTAAACAGCATTCTGTGTCAGAGCGGAAGCACCCCCACACACGCACAAAGTCACAGGGAACTGTGGGTACGCACCTGCAAACACACACACACACTCACAAGCTCTTGCAAACACACACACACACACACACATACACACACACACACACAAACACACACACGCACACACAAACACAAACTCAGCACTCAGGCAGACATACACACACACACACACAAACATACAAACACACACGCACACATAAACACAAACTCAGCACTCAGGCAGACATACACATGCCTATACACACACACACACAAACATACAAAGACACACAAGTTCACACAAACACAAACCCAGCACTCAGGCAGACATACACACGCGCCTATACACACACACACATACACACACACACAAACATACAAACATACACATGCACACCTAGCTGTGAAACCCACATGTGATCTTTACATGCAAGCCTACAAACGTAAGAATTAAAATAACCTAATGTTACCACTAGTTTCAGAGCATCATAACTTCTCAACTCAGGCTAAAAGGATAACTCTGTGTACTCCATCACTTCAGCACAGAATATGCTGAAAACAAAACTGACCTTTCTAAAGATCTCTCATTAGGATCATTACAAAATCACAGCGGCCCTACAGCACACACAGACTTAAAGCAATCAGTGAAGGGGTCCCGAACACAAAAAGTGTCACAGAGTGCAAGCACTGATCTGGGATCAGATTTCTAATCCTTCTTTATCTTATCCCTCCATGGGTTTAAACAGCTAAACTGGTCCCTGATCAGCGCTCCTGCTCTGAAAAGCTTCACTGCTGCGATGTGTGTGCTTTGACCTCTGTTAGTGCTGACTGGTCCGTGTCCTGACCTGCCCCCCGCCGGCCCTGGGATCTGTGACAGTATGAGAAGCACACGAGCTCGTCCGAGACCGCACCAGGCCGGACATCTGTCGCCTGCTTTAGCAAAAAAAAAAAAAAAAAACAAAACAACAACGCCAGTTCAAACCACCTCCACAGCCCAGTTAATCAGGCCGTCAAACAAAATGGCGAAAACATATTTGAAGAGCAGAGCAGCTACTGGAGCTTGGCACGGCTACACCCAAGTCAATAAAACTCAGTGGGAAAGAACGCCCCTAAAAATAACCGCGATTTCAATAACTCCGGAGCGGTTCCACTCCACCTTCTGTGGAATTGATTAAACGATAAAATGACAAACTGCGTTTTATGGGAGAGTGGGCACTTTTGATACTCCCGTGTCTCTGTCCTTCCATGCCACCACACCTCTGTTGACACCCCCGGTGAGATTATTCATTAACCTTCACCACCAACCACCCCCTCCCCCATGCCATCACCCCTGCTCCATCTGTGATGGCTGGCAACACCTGGGCCTCTGCGCGAGCCTGCGTGTGCGCATTTCTGCTTCCACTTTTTTTGATAAACTCTGCTGTTTGTCAAGTCAAAGCCCTGACACATGATGGGTGAGTGTGTGTGTGTGTGTCTGTGTGTGTGTGTGCGCTGAATGGGAGCTGACAGCACTTCCACACCAATATGAGGTCCCGGAAGACCCAAAAGGCCAGTCACTATGAGCAGAGGACTGCAGAACTGAAAGGCGCTGAAGGACGGAAATCATCTTGTACATTAGCTGAACCACAGACACCAGCCTTCACACAGTCCGAAGAGGTGCAACAGCATAGCTGTTCGGCTCTGAATCCCTACGGTCCTCCTCGTGAGGACACTACTGCCCTCTGCTGGTGGTGCTGGGTAGCAACATGAATAAAATGTCAGAGAGCGCACAAAATTTACTGGGGTTTGTGATGATGAGCCAAACCTTTTCTACAGCTACAACGACACGCTGCTTTGCAACAACCCCTCACCTGTCTCCATTTGCAGGTAGGTTCTGACACCCCCACACTTGGAGGAATGGAGCGATGTCTCTCTCTCTCTCTCTCTCTCTCTCTCTCTCCCTCTCCTGTTCTCTCTCTCTCCCGTTCTCTCCCTCCCGCTCTTTCATCTCCTCTCCTGCTCTCTGACGGCCTGCCTGGCAGGACATCTGATCTCTGCATGACGTGAGCGCACAGGAATGCCAATCCACACTCAGCGATGGCCAAGTGAGCGAAGGTGCTGACGGAATACAAAACACAACCTCGGAGACCGATGGAAAAAGCACTCCCAGAAAACTTCCCAATGCCAAATTCATCAATGTGTCTTTCTTTGCTACTTCAACCTGACTTTGCCTTCACTAACATCACTAATTATGATAGACAAAAACATGGGACAGGTCACATTTTGCAGTAAAAATGGTTAATTATGCACATAGCATAATTCCTTGTGGACTGCACATAGTTACATTACAGTCATTTAGCTGACACTTTCATCTAAAGCGACTTTTATCTAAAGCTGTTAATTATGCTGGCCAAGGGCCAATCCCCCTGGGAGCAATGTGGGGTTAAGGGCCTTTCTCAAGGGCCCAACAGCAGTGGTGTTCTTGCTGTGGCTAGCCATGTACCTTAGCCACTAGACTACAGGCTGCCCCATGATTCCTCATTTGTGAGGAGGCACCAGAAGCAGCAAAGAGTATCCATAATGCCAGAGACTCTGCAGCTGTGTGGGGCTTTATTATCACAGCTCACACAAGCTCAGAAACAAAGCTAACAGCAACTACAGCGCATGCTTCACTCTGTTTTAGACGACAGCATTGTGTTGTTCTGTCACACTGTAATGTTGCAATGAAGAAGTATTGGGTAAACAGGCTTGCGGGTCTCTATTGCACCTGCGTTGCATCTCGACAGAAGACGAGCAGGTTTCAGATTAGGACAGCAGGGTCTGTCTGCAGAATTAGATGCGGTTGAAGCCGTCACGTCGCAGAGAGAGCCAGAGGGGAGAGAGACGTTTTCTGCAGAGGGCCGTCCTCCCACAGGGCGTTGTCGCAAATAGGGGGCAGATGCTTCAGGGCGTGCAGCCTGCAATACAGACAGCCAGCGCAGCCTGCAGTACAGACAGCCAGTGCAGCCTGCAGTACAGACAGCCAGTGCAGCCTGCAAATAGGGGCAGATGCAGTTTCAGCGCAGCCTGCGTACAGACAGCCAGCCTGCAATACAGACAGTCAGTACAGCCTGACAGCCAGCAGTGCAGCCTGCAATACAGACAGCCAGCAGCCTACAGACAGCCAGTGCAGCCAGTGTACAGACAGCCAGTGCAATACAGACAGTCAGCGCAGCTCAGACAGCCAGCGCAGCCTGCAGTACAGACAGCCAGTGCAGCCTGCAATATAGACAGCCAGCGCAGCCTGCAGTACAGACAGCCAGTGCAGCCTGCAATACAGGCAACCAGCCAGCCTGCAATACAGACAGTCAGCGCAGCCTGCAGTGCAGACAGCCAGCGCAGCCTGCAGTACAGACAGCCAGCACAGCCTGCAGTACAGACAGCCAGCACAGCCTGCAGTACAGACAGCCAGCGCAGCCTGCAGTACAGACAGCCAGCGCAGCCTGCAGTACAGACAGCCAGTGCAGCTCAGTACAGACAGCCAGCGTTTCACACCAAAATGACAATGGCAGAAATATCAGAGGCCGTGCTGATATGAATAAAACAGACTCCACCGGCTCCGTGGGCTATCCTTTCTGTAACTGGACCATGAAAATGAAACTTTCCACTGAGCCCAGTGCCGAGGGAGTGAATTGTTTGATGCGTCTTTTTTCATTTTTATTTTATATTATTTATTTTACCTGATTTTCCCCCACTTTTTGGCCAACCCAGACTAGTTGATCTCCCATAGCAACCATGACTTCCAACCTCAGGAAGAATCCATAGGCAACAGGCTCCTCCTACTGAGGGGAAAACTGGGCTCTCCCTTCTTTACACGCTGCTGACCAGCCGCCAAACGCATGCTGTCCATGTCGCTGTGGGATTAAGAGGCCGTTGTGTTCTTGTTTCATGTATCTGCAGACATTTGGCCTGACCAAGCATGGCTAGTGCAGAGCAATGAGACCACCAGAGACCGCCAGCTTACCTGCTATCCTTCCCCAGTGAGGCTGAGTCATTTGCTGCCTCGCTAATGCAGACCTGTGGCCGTAGCCAGCAATGATGGGACAGGGACGAGCTTTCAGAACAACTGTCTTTACAGTCTGAGCCCTTGAGAAGCCCTGTCTGATGCGTGCTACTGTCACTACAGCACGAGGGTGTTTTCCATACAGCGTTTTCCATAGTGTTTGCATGCATACAAAGGATCCTGCAACTGCACGCACTGCCAATAAGGGTCACAGCTCATTAAACCTGCCATTGCACCGCAGAGTTAAAAAAAACAAAACTAAAAAGCTAACAAGTGCTAATGTGTCACATGGCCTTCAGCACATTACAGAGACGCTGCTCACGCTAGGTTACGATGGCGGATTATTTTTTATTTCTTGTGGTGGGAACAGCAAAAGGGAAGAGGAAAGTATGACAGGGCTGGGGGAGAATTCACAAACTCCTCCCCCCCCCCTGCACCAATCTGGCCAGTGAAAGCCGTATGCCTGATCCAGGACCAGCAGGATAGGAGCCCAGCCTGTTCCTTCCTGTCCCAGCAGACAGGAGGGATACATGCTGCTCTTAGACTTTCCTCTCCTGGACAGGCAGGGAACCACCCCATCCCCCACGTTCCCCTCCGTCTTTGGCACGAGGCTGAGAGCAACTCGGGACCGAGACTCAAGAGAACGCACGATTCCCAGGGTCCTTAGAACAACACCGCACTTAAAATAACAAGCTACCAGCCTGGGAAAAACACAACAGTCCTGTCCGATCTTACAGGACCACGCTCGAAAAGGGGTCTCTCAGAATGTTGTCTCTGGGTTAAGGTTATCAGACACATGTGTGAAGAGCTACGCTGTATCCAAAAGCACACAATACCCATGCAAACAGCTATGTTGCAAATTAACAACTCCAAAAAATCAAAAAATAAACAAGCCATCTTTGTGCTGTGCAACAATTACAGTGATAATTTTCCATTAAATGCAGACACCTGGGACACAATGAAACTAAATGTGCAGCATTTAGAAGCTAAATGTGTGACATCTGGTATGCAGTTACCACTTTAAACACATTTGACAGCTTTTACTTACAATACCAAGAATAATGCCAAATTATCGGAAATTCAGCAAGTGTGGTGGAGCAACGGGCAGCTCTATACATCTTCAAAGGGTGAGGGCTCTGAGCCCACATCTGGAGCAGGATCCAAAAACACATTTCCCAACAAATTTATGAATTACATCCAAGTGTGAGTATAACACCAGTCAAACACAGAAACAGGAAATACGGCAGTACTATCTGAACCCTTAACGTGACTTCATAAGTCATAAAGCTGGTATGTGGAAAGAGCCTTATGATGTAGAGATTGACTGGGGGAGAAATGACACTTAGAAAAACCACTGCGCAGTGGTTTAAGCTACAGTAGTGTGTTATTCCATCATCACATCATGGGACACTTTGACTTGACAGGGAAACGGATTACAGACCCCTGCAGATTATGACACATTACACCCGATCTGTGCAAACACACAAACGAGAGCTTCCACTTTGCGGCGCATGCCACTGCAGAACGGTCTGTTTAAAATACGGCTGGAAAAAACCGACCGATGGCCGGGACGGCTGCCAACGGCAACATCTGAAGGGAAAAGAGAGCTTGTGGTTTGAAAAAAAATTAATAGAGGGGGAGTCCTGTTCAACATCTATAATTGATTTGATTTGATATGATTTAGGATATATTTATGGACATGTAAAATCATTACTGACATGTGGGGAAAACAAGCAGCGAGAGCACTTGAGGTGTTTTCCCTCTGTGCATTTCTTGGGTACAGAACAAGAACAAGATTGTAACTGCGATCTATCAAAATATGGCAGAGAGAGTATAACATACCTCCAGCGATGCACATAGACTGCTGAGGACCCGGTGGGGTTTGCCAGGGCTGAAAGCTGACACTCGCATTGAGTGAAACTGTATACTAAAAAAACTGATTTTGATGGCCTCCTAGAGACTCACTCATTGCATTTGTGTGAGTTTCAGTGTGGTGTCCAAGACCAGCATGGAAGCCAGACCATGTCAATAGAGTGCTATAGGATGGTGCAGGATGCTTGGTGTCAACCAGGAAGGGAAAGAGCTGACCCCCAAACCTCATCTCTCATCAGCAACTCCTCCAGTCACCTGAAACCTGAGACCTTCCTGCCTCAGCTGCACAGTCCTCTGGACTGACAGGGTAGCTACCTGGAAGACTGCAGAGTGGAAAACAAGTGGCTGAGTGGACAGCACACATTGCATGTGTTTTAGGGGGAGGGGGTGAATGTGATTGTCCTCACCCCTCTGGCCTGATGGAGCATTCTTATGGAGGTATATCAAGTGTAGGGACTGTGGCACCAGGGAGGTGCAAACCGCTCTGCCCCTCCCCTTGGACTGCTGTCCTGTGGTCCTGTTCCTGCAGGTGCTTGTACAGCAGCGCCCTCACTAACCGTCAGGCTCAGCCAAGGTAGATTTTTAACCAGCCCAGGTGTGAGCCATTGCCCAATGCAAGCACATCCTGCAATAAAAGGCACATCCCACCAGGTTGGAAGGTAAATTATTATTTAGGCTTTGGTTTGATGTTTGTTCTCACTTAGGCACCAGCTTTGGATTAAAACCTCAGTGAGCTACTGCACCATCAATGTCAGTTACTCCGTTAACACCTTTTGCACCATTTACGGCATCTGTGATTTAAGCATTACCTGAGGCTCAGTAGAACATTCACAGGACTTCTGTGACTGCCGTGCACATCTTCAATAATATTTATTGCTCATACTTCCTCTGTAGTGTGGCCTTAGTTCTGAAACTACAGCTTGATCTTATCACTTTCTACCTGTAATAAAACACCTTTCTGGAAGCAACGATCTGTACTGGCCTTGTCTCCCTCCCTCCCTCCCTCTCTCTCTCTCTCTCTCTCTCTCTCTCTCTCTCTCTCACACACACACACACACACACACACATTCCACTTCATTTATAAATCACAAGTACACTTCACAAACAAATCTTTTTATGATGACAAGCACAAGGTATTTTACTGCCAAAGCATACAAAATGCTAGGAAAACAACATAACTGATAATGAGAAACATCACCTCAGTCCCCCCCTCTCTCTCTCTGTCTCTCTCTCTCACTGACTGTGACACTGTTTCCCAAGCGTCTACTTCTCGCTGCAGAGGAAACAGTAATAACTCAGGTGATAAGCTCAGGCAGGGTCCAGAGTCCACAGGGGTGTCTCACTACAAGAGACCATCTGGTATGGGAAAGCTGCAAGCTGATTGGCCAGAAATATTGCCACATAGCAACACAGTCCCCATGCCAACAGCACAGCCAGACCACAGCAAAACACAGGAACACACAGCACAGCACAGCACTGCACAGGCAGCTCATTACCTTTCGGCCTCCAGAACCAATACTTCTGACGTCGGTTCATTTTCACTGTCCTGGAGATTTTATTCTAGATTAAAAATGTTCAAAGAAAAAGAAAAAAAACAAGGTTTTCTTCCAGCCTAATTTTTTTGTGTATGAGCTAACTGTCCCCCCGCATGTTGAGTACGGGTCTCTTCGCCAGTGTCACCTACCCGAAGACATGTGAAGCGTACGCATCTTCCTACGAATGACCACCAGACAATCCATTTCAGTTCTGCTGAGTGGTGAAGGAGTGACAAAAATAAAAGAAAGAAAGGGAGAACATACAGCGAACAGCGAAAGCGTCTGTGCGCCTTGGGCTGTGAGGTCACTTCCTGTGTGTGAAGGGAGGACCAAAATAACAGCCCCCCCAAAGCCCCCCTCCATTTCCACCTTGAGACAGAAGCTTTACCGCCCTGCTGAATACAATGCCTGCTACGTCAGCTCTGTCCTTACCCCTGCAGGACCTGCTGATGGTGGCCCAGTCTCTCCCAGCCTGGGCTAACCCTATCACTGACCAGCCTGGTCCAGCCCTCCTCTCACTGTCCTTCCAGCCGGGCCTGGTCTGGTCTGGCCTGTTCTCTATCTTTCCACCCAGCCTCACTTCCACCCATCTGACCGATGGCTGGGCAGCATGTTGGGCTTTGAAATGCCAGCGAGAGGCTGGCACTCTCATGAGGGGGAAGTGCAGCACAAAAGCCAGGAAACACCGGCACAAGGGAAGAAAAGATTTTAAAGGCGGCTGGGCTGGGGGTTGGGTGGGTGGGGGGGGGTGGGGTGCTGAACGGGGCAGCTGAGATTTGCAGCTGAAGTCTCAGAGCACTTAAACCACAGAGTTTGGAATCTGTCAGAAGAGAGAGGTCTAAAATATATGAAAATAAAACTGGGTAAGAAGGCGGCACCATGGCAGTTAACAGTTCAATTACATTTTATTTGTACAGCACTTTTGATAACAAGTTGTCACAAGCAGTTTTACAATTGATCCCAGGCCTGAAACCCCCTTGGAGCAAGCCAAGGCGACAGTGGAAAGGAGAAAACTCCCTGACAAACTTGAAAGAAACCTTGAGAAGAACCCGGCTCAGAGGGGAGCCCATCTCCTTCAGGCTGGCACTGGGCGGACAAAGAGTTAAACAGCACATGCAGGTGGGCAGAGCCTTGACTGCATGAAATGTGTGACATCACTGGAAGGCCCCTCCCAGTGTACTCCACTCTAAACTCTATGTGAGGTGTGCCTTGTTCCTGCACATGGGACAATGCGAGGAGTACTTCAGTCCTGACGGGAACTTGACCCAGGCTAGCAGCCTCAGTCTGCCCGTCCTGCTCCCCCTGGCTATGGGAGTCTGCTGGCTGGCACAAGAGCCCAGATCCTGTGTGAACAATGCTCCCCCCCTCCCCGATGACAGCGTCTCAGAGCAGGCTGGCTGCTTTTGTTTGCCTCTTTGCTGTAACAATGACAGAATGTAGCTGATCCTTTGCAGAGAATGATAAATCAAAGCAAACACAGGGAAAGGCCCGAGGCTTCGCAGACAGTTTGTTTACAAAATCAAAAGCCTTGTTTACAGAAAAGCTTTTCTCAGTTTGTGTTTGGATCGGCCTCACAGGGCACTGTTGACAATAGCGCTGATAGGCTAGTTAACCAGCAGGGGGCGCTGGACTGCATAACTGGAGCCACACTGCAGTACTAAATGATGGGAGGATGGTACTGTGTTCTGTGTGATGGGAAACACGGGGAACTAGCAGTGATACTGTGCCAGATGGCCGGTAGTGTTTCACTGGAGCCCTGCTCATGAAGGCAGAGCCTCTCTGCCGCTGTGACCCTTCCAAGCAGGCAGTCCATCACTGCAGAGATGGAAGTGTGATGCTTCATGAGCCCAAAGATACACACAGACGTGATGTACAACCATCTGAGCACGTTATTATTATATTATTATTATTAATAATATTATTATTAATCGAATAAAGGGAGAGGAATCATAATGAGTCTGCAGCAACCCATTACCCCATTTGGCTGAGTGGTTTAGATGTAACATGAATAACCTAATTCAGCAAAATCCACCAGACGCACTACAAACAGACAGATATAGTTCTGCAAGTGATTTTACGCTGGGTTTTTCCAACCCGGTGTCAATCCATGACACAGCTTAACCGACTGAAAATGCTAAAGTTCAGAACCAAAGTCAAAACCTTTCGTCAAGAAATGTTCAAAAACATTCCAAAAAGTAAGAAGACCATGAACATTGCAACAAAGTGATATGTTTTCACAGTTTAATTTTTCAGCTACTTTGCTACAAATTTAGGAAACAATAAAATATTTGTGGGTAAACAGACGTTCACTCTCACTGAATCAATGTACACAGGTTAATAATTAAAACCTATTTTAAGATGATTTGGGTAAGGAGATATGATGATTTTTTTACCAGGATTCATGATGAACACGCCACTGGAGGAGTGAAAACTCATTTTGCAGAAAGTGCGTTCACTCATCGGAGCCGATCCTGGCCGTTTCTAACGGAGGGAAAAGCATTGTGTTTTCTGGCTCTTCATTAGCCGGGGCGGGCCTGAGCTCTTTTGGCCTCACACCACGTTTCTCCCCTAAGCTGATCCCAGTATTTCAGGACAAAGTGCATTCAGGCTGCATTCATTCATTCACCCTGCTGTGCTGCAGTCCTGCTGTTGTGATACAACAAACTTTATTGCTCAAAATGTTAACATACACAGACCACTTTCAACCAAGTGTCAATAATTTGTTAAGTGCATTGTTAGACAGTAACATTAAGTTATTAACACTATAATACCCATAACCCTGTAAACATGACTTTAACATTCAGTGCACAAGTGGATTATTTCTGCCCTCTAGTGTTGCTGCTGTTATACTACAAATTTACACAATCTATGCTGAAAATTTCAAGAAAAATAAGGGTTATGTTTTAAAGCAAAAAAAAAACTGACTACAGTGAAGAAAATAATATGGTCTATTGTAGAATATGGAGGAACAGAAAGCTATTTTGGGTGACCAGGTGCACTGTATTTCCTTAAAATGTTCCTATATTCCGTGACTATAACATCCCAAAACGTCAACAGGCCTCTAGGCCATGAGTTACGTAACTCATGACTTTTACTAGCAAAACATTTTTGGAATTTGTCTAACATCCTGAGTCTCGTATCCTGTTGATCTAGTCTCTCCGCAATCCCAAAGGGCATATTAAGATAGTGAAGATTTATAAAGTATGAAAATGTAATTTAACTACAATGGTGAAAGAAGGACCCACAAAAACATTTCATTACAGCCCTAATGGGAACACGTTTTTTTAAAGCGAATGTTCTGAGCGAGCTGTACTTTAAGAGTACACAGCCTCACCTGGTCATCATTCACACTCGGCAGATACTGGGAACGCACACTTCACTATCAGCCCCACCCTGAAAGTTAAACCTTGAAAATCGATGTTATGGAGCAGAGTAGAGCCGGGAGACGTGAAGAGAACTGAGAGGAATGCAGAGGGATTTTCTCCGTTTCCTGCCATCATTCTCCACCCCCACTGTTTGACTGTGTTTGCTGAGGGACTGTGGGGTGTGCTACGCGTCTGAACGTCCTTTCCCAGCCAATGCTCAACTCCCCACCTACAGCAGCACTGTCACCATTACATCACTACAGGTCACTCAGCACAGGGCGCTGCTGCAGCCAAACCCAGAAACATCAAATCAGTTATCAGTTTGGTAAAGGAAACTCAGACGGGCAAACCCAGAAACATCAAATCAGTTATCGATTTGGTAAAGGAAACTCAGACGGGCAAAACCCAGAAACATCAAATCAGTTATCGATTTGGTAAAGGAAACTCAGACGGGCAAACCCAGAAACATCAAATCAGTTATCGATTTGGTAAAGGAAACTCAGACGAATCAAATGTGTCACTACTTATGATCACAAAAAGAAACCAAAAGTAAAAAAGTAGCGCAAAATTAAAATGTATTATTGAAGGTGAGGGCCTTGGGGTTGCTGGTTCAAGTTCTGGCTGTGCCACAGTGGCAGTAGCTTCAGCTATTGGCCAGGTGTGTGGCCTTACAAAGCTGCTGGCTGTGACAGCTGCATAAACTGAGAGAATGACCAAATGCCAGAACATCAAAAGATGCAGCATCTGCTTCACTTATCTGATGTGTTCTCATAGGGGACACACTGGTACCTATAAGGGCCCTTCGCTGTAGTCTGTGCACACTTTATCTCAGTTATTCACATCGTTAACTCAATGGACAGGCTGGCCTGGCTGAGAACACCTGGGAAATCAGTGTGGGAAGGTATTGCAAGGGATTAAATCAGATATATCCAATATGGGGCTATTTAGGAGGCCAGATGTAGTCAGCCAGGTTGCTGGGGTTTGCCCGGGTTGCTGGGGCTTAACAACTCTACTCTTTCAAAATGCACCATGGGATCCTCACTGATGGCTGTGAGTCAGGACCTCGGTTAAAGTGCTTTCGGAAGGATGACGCTGTCTACAGTACAGCACCCCCATCACTGCCACGTGGCATTGGGGCTCTCTGTGGAATGACAGGAAGAGCGCCTCCTGCTGGCTCAACAACACCTCTAACAACAGGAAACAGGTTTTACCAGGGGGTCTCCCATCCAGTTAGTAACCGAGCCCACACCACAACGTGGTATAGCCAGGAGCATGACAGGCAATGCAATTTACAACCAGGAATTACGGTGCTCGCCCAAATCAAGGAATTACCACAATTATTGTGTTTTATTACATAATGAATATCAATAAGCTGAGAGGTCATTCTGCTCGTGGATGGCACATAATTCAAAGAACAGGGTCCCGATCGATGGGAGTCCCTATTCAGCAAGGAAAGTCAACTCCTTGGGTATCACTACAGACAGTTTTGGTGCAGTCCCTGGGACTCCGGCACGGCCTAGATTAAGGGGACTGCACGCCTTCCCAGGCAGGCCAGTGCATCCTGCAGACGCAGCAGTGCCAAAATGACATAATCACGGATGAAACAGCTGAGAAGGTCACGGGGCTGAGCGTATGTGCTCCAAGAAAAAAAGTAAAAACATGCAGAAAGAGGACATGACTGCCTGCAGGACCTACACTGAAGTGTTTCAGGGTCTCTCCCACACCTGGACTGTCAGGTTTGAGTTTCAGTGACACTTCACATTGGGCGGGGCTGGGAGAGGCTGGGTGGACCCCCTAGAGGGCAGGGTTATGTATTCAATATGCTTTAAGAGATACATTTTAAAAGATAATCTTGATTAATGTGACATGGACACATTTTTAGAGATTATCGTGATTAGCGTGTGTTTACCTAACATGCACCTGATTTTGTCGTTCACCTGATAGCTTTGCTAATCTGCTATCCATATCAAACACACAATACCAATAAAAACATACAGAATACATTGCTATACCGTAACTGAGGAGGGAAGGCTGTTGTTTTCTCATACTTGAAATCAAGTTGAGAATATGTTTTTTTTTTTTGGGTTAGACTGGTCTGAATGGTACTTTGGTGAACTGAGAAGCTCCTTTGTGTATGTGTGAAGTGTTTCAGGGTCTCTCCCACACCTGGACTGTCAGGTTTGTGTTTCAGTGAGTTTTACACTTCAGCGGACAGCCTTTGTTGTGATCTTTGTGTTGCTAATGGAAACAGGTCTGTAGTGACCAGGTGCTAGTTGGATGGGGGGGGGGGGGGTGGAAAAGAGAGATCCTCCAGTCACACACCCTAGGGGCATGTCCCATCCCGTCCAGACACTCAGGAGTTTGTGTACCATCACAACAGGGTCGCTTTTGCTGCCCTACTCTTTCACAACGCAAAACAATGGAACAGTGCTTGGCTGTTGGGCTCTCCTTTTCTGTGCAGATACAGTGCAGAATTATGCATTATGAGAGAGTTAACTGTGAGTTAAATGCATGAGCACTGGCACTCGGGCCAGCACAACAACAAGAGTAACAACAGGGGCCACAGAGCCAGCAATTCACGCTGCTGGCCGGTCGCAGACGGCCCAGCTCTCTCCCGCGGTGGCACAAACGGGGCCTTTGTTAGCGCCGTTAGCAGGAGCCCGGACCAGACCGAGCCATAGCAACTCAGAGCTCCAGCTCAGCGCTGACGAGGAGTAAGAGATTTCAGGCGGCTTGCAGAAAAAAAAAAAAAAAAAAAAAAAACGCAAGAATGCCAGTAATCCATAATGATGGAGGAAAACAAGGAGAACGAGGTTTGCCAGTTGGGCCTCGTTTCAAAAACAGAGATACTGCTGCAAGCATTGCAATCATACATTTATCACCTGCCTAAACATTTAGCACCTGAGTTCTGCCAGTGGGAAATGTTAGCATATGACATAAAAATAAAGGTGCTACACCAGTTTTTTTTATCATTACAACAGTTACCATGACATCATTTCTCATCTTGCCTCATATCCAATCTGCACGAGGGTCTCATGAATGAAACGACTCAGTGTGTGTATATGTAAATAAAAGAAAATGGTAATGACCCATGATACATTTCATCACTGCATGTAAACACACCTCAAGGCTTATCAGTAAACCTTTGTCAGGTAAATTAGTATAACAAGGAAATACAAAGAAGAACATTTCTGAAAACTGGTCACATGAAGGGGTTTCACCCAGTAAAACCATATGAGCAGATATACATTTAACATATACATTCATGATATTCCGTACTGAGAAAAACACAGACTGTGCAAAATATAACCAAACTGTTTCCTCTGTCACGCTACACTGACCACTCAGAACTAACGAGCGTGTGCCGCAGAAACAGAAAGAGAAACAGAGATGCCGTTTCCACAGGCCTAAAAACAGGGCTGTTTGCTGCTTTATAAACGCTTCACTGCTCCTCCACCAGGCCGCCCTTTGCACAGGAGGCACACCCAAGCATCACCCATCATAAGCCTGGTACCATGGAGGGATGGGGTTCCCTATTTCTTAAAAAAAAAACCTGAATAATATCAGTAACACATTTATAACATATACGTGAAGGTGAAGAGAGTTTCATCGATTGTAATGTTGTTCTTACAATGGAGCTGATTTTCTAAAACGTCTCCCATACTGAAGCTTACCACCGATAATAGCTTTAATGATCGCTGTGATTGTCACATGGTTTATTCAAACCAGAACCAGGCAAAAGTGTGCTTATTTAGGAGTGGGTCTGCGGACTGGTCTACTGCTCTTAAATTCCTATGGCTGAATTCTTGCCTACATCAGAAAATGAGGAACAAAATCAAGGTTCATACCACCTATTTTTACGATTCAGTGGATACTCAGGTCCAGCGTTCTCTCTGTGCTCTCTCTGCCTTTAAACCAGCGGAGGTTCTGGGTGGTAACAGGATGTTTTAAATCCTGTATTACATTACACACTATCCACTGCCACAGCACTGTCCTTGGCCATGAATTTTCACAAGATACATCAAAATGCTATATGTTGCTTGCAGTGGTAGAAATACAGAATGTTCCTCATTAAATTCTCTTTACTTTCATGTTTGCATGGGTTTAGTAACCCCATTGAACAGATTAGATCATTCCTATATCAAGAAAATGCTCCAAATAATTTTCAGAATGTCCTGAAAAAGATAAGTGTGAAGTCTTTGAATGCACAGCACAATATATGTATTTGCCACTGAACTGGGATCACTTCAGGAATCACCCGTCTGCATAAATACTAGATGTGTCCTGTGGAAACTGCCCCACATTAAGGTTTCTGTTCAGCACACTTATTTAGAAAATAACAATGTATCTGCTCTTTGTAAGCACTGTAACTTCAGCCATGTCAGTTTGTGAAGCCTTGGCAAAAAAAAGCCCATTTGAGATGAAAACATGATTGTTTTTGTGTTGGTGAGTCCGATTTTTCCTTTTATCACAAGGTAGTCTGCTTCATTCTTTCTCCTGTGACCAGAACAGTAACTCTCCTTGTGGCTACAGGCATCTCTGCGAGATGAGATGGTTCTGGTGTAGGAGTTAAAAAGATAAAAGTATTCATCGCTTTGACTCCTACACCAGCAAGAAGGGGCTCGCTTCGATCCGGCCGCTCGACTTGTAGGGCGCATCTTCGTAACTCACTGGGTGCGTGTGACTTACCTTTTAGCTAGGTAAACATTACAGGGGTGATTGCCCATGCTTTCACAATAGCTCCGCACAGGAAATCGGATTACAGTAACACTGAGACCTCACCCCAACACTCAAACTTGCACGCGCCTCGGACTTACGTAAATTCTGGCACCGATGCGTAAATGGCCAGTAGGTTTTGTTAATAACAGAAAGCTGACGAAACATTGGGCTAACTGATACAGCCAAGGAAAACAATATTTATTATAACTTGACCTTACGCTGAAGTACACAGTACGGTCACATTGTGGAAATCACATGTTTTACATAGACCTGATCATAACCTTGTGAAAATTATTTTAACTGAATTTGCTAAATTACTTCATCAAACATCATACCACGAACAAGCTATTGTATGCGCGTGATCACCAAATCGTCCTACAGTCAGTTCATTCACAGCATGTCACATGTTGTTACTGACAGGCGAGGCGAATGTGTTCCCGGAAAACTGAACTCACCTGCACAGTTTTGTGGTTGCCCATCCAGCTCATCTAAAATCCTTGGTTTTCTTCGAAAGGCGACTCGCCTGAAGTCGTCCATATCGTACACGGTCTTCCTACAGTTCTCCCCACGCCGGTCAAACATTGAAATTCCCCCACTCTGATTTTTCCTCTAGACAGCAAGTAACATGTTCACTTAAGTTGAACTTCCAATGAACCTACACTATCTCAGAAGGAATAACGGCATTACATAACATGCATTAAGACTCAAATATCAAACTTCTCTGAGACCATTCGTCAGCTGAACGCGTGATCCAGTCGCGACAACAATGTTTACTTAATAAAGACGCTCGTGGAAACAACTTGACTATGTCACAGAGATCTCACACCGTCCGTTTTACCACAAGGCAACTCCTGCCCATAAACGCTGCTGTAAAGCAATCAGAAGCGTTATCAGTGCCTTGCCCCGTCATCACCATCATCCGCTTAACTGTGCAGCAGTCACCTTGGAAAGCATTAGCCCCGCCCCACGCCACAGGATGGACTGTGTCGAGCGCGCTGATTGGTAGAAGTATTCCTTATGGCCTACCTGTCACTGCGGGGTACACAGAGGTACACCTGTAAAGGTACTTAAACTCAGGCTAGCCAAGCGCATGAACAACGAAGCGTAAAATGTAGATACATCGGCTACATAAAATACACCCTTGAAATGCTGATCAAAGAACAGACAGGCGTATTAGCATGTTTTTGTGTTTTTTGTGGTGCAGGAACGACATAATTCCGATTTTGAATTGAATTAGACACTGAAGACCAAAACACAGTACAATATTGTGTTGTTGATGACCATGGTGATTCTCCAGCTCGCAGCTGGCATACCGAGCGTGTCGTTGCGAGCTGCTCATTGATTTCAACAGTCAACATCTTCAATCCTACGCCATATCTACTAAAATAAATAACACGTATTTGTTTACATCAGCAATTTCAGCAGAGTTCAGACACTGACACACACAATAATGAGCTTACAATTAAAGCCAAGACAATCCTTCTCATTGTTCCTGACACACACACACACACACGCACACGCACACGCACACACACACACACACACCATTACAGCTTAGGCTGTATTAAATGTGCTGTTGGATATTGTAGTCATTAAAAGACACAGAGAAGTCACAGCAGACCTATGTACAGTCCTGGGACAGTTGGTTTATTTTCTATTGAAACAGGTAGCTAGATATTACACTGTCTTTAAATAGAATAAGAAAGAATAATAGTAAAACCCAGTACAGTATATTGCTGTCTGTTTTTTAAATTTTTATTCATATTTATTTTTTTTATTCATTTTTTGTGTTGATTCACGTCTCTGTTCCATAATGGCAGCGCAGAGGCCAGACCTCAGACAGAGCTTAACTTGTGCAAACAACCAGGAGAGTTCATGTTCTTCAGTGACAGCCTCAGTCAAACACAAAGACTAGTTCTGGACCACATTTCTTCCTCCGCCACTAAACAATGTTGCAACCAAGTGTCAGCAAGGCTGTCTCTCTCCACCACATTCCAGTTAAAAGATGTTTCATCAGGTAGTACATAAAATATAAAACAATAATCAGTTCAATAAATAAATAAAGTAAACCCACCCTTCAGGACATAAATAAATATATATAGGAAAAAAGACAATGACATTTTCCCCAGGTGTTAAAAACATGCTTTAACCATCATTCAATGCGTTGATGCTACGGTTTTTCTGTGTGAGCGCTTTAGGCTGTTGTGCACGCACCATTCTCATCCAAAATACAGCCCGGTGTTAAATGGGAAGGCCCACTTCAGTGAATGAAAGCTACTTCAAAACCTAACCTCAAACAGGCTTGGGGTTCACATAAGCCCACCGGTTTCCCCTCTAAATGTTGCCCTCTAGGCTCAGCCTCAGTACACATTATGGGTAAATGCATGTAAAATCAAATTAAAACAATGTAAAACATGAAAAGGAAAACATAATGCAGGTTACAGATAGTTGGCAAGTCAGGCACAAATGGATCATGCAACTAAAAAACCAGGCCTTCTACTTAAAATAAATATTAATTATAAAAGTGCATGAAAACAATTTTAGGAATATTCAGTAAAAAAAAAACACATTACAGGTCTTCTGAAAAAAAATCATCTGGCTGAACAGTTTAAAACATAAATTCCAAAGCAATGCAGACGCTTTGCAACCCAGGTCAAACCTGTATAATAAAGAATAACTTCAATTCTAATGAATGCAGAGAGCCCCATCTCTGACCCCCCAACAAATGTGACCGTTAACTCCAGGAGGACTCACATGTATTTCCACATTTTTCTTGATTATCTGACTGGCTTAGAGGCAATGTGGAATATCGTATATGGCTTCCCAACAGTGAGGGGTGAAAAGCTGTCACAGCAAAAAGGAGGGCATAATAATTATCATCATCATCATCATTATCATCATCATCACCACTTATTATGAAGAAAGCCTGATTAAAATCACTTCATGATTTTATCATTCTTATTTGTAGATGGATGGATTAAAATAAGGACTAAGGTAGTACCATCATTTACACTGGCATTGCCATTGAAACCATGGTAACCTTTTCATTAAACTAATGGACTGCTGACACTAATTAATTAATTGATATACCAAGAGCTGTTGGTGTGGTTCGGCAGGAAACGTTGGGCAGATGTGCCGGCCCTTCCTTGTCACCACAATGCCACTTTTGTGACTTGTTTTCCAAATGGATCCCGATTGAAATGCATTAGCTGATGGACAAAGGCGACGCTGAGGTCCTGCTGCCGCTACACTGAACTGTGCATGTCCGCATACCTTATGCTAACAGAAGGAGCCTATTCAATATGGCTGAAGGTAGCACTGTGTGTGTTTCAGAGCACTGGAATTTTATGCATGTATGGTAGGTGTTCCTAATTAATGCACTTTTCATCAACAGAACGTAAATAAATTCAGTGCTGCCCACCCCAGCACATTTCTGTCTTTGTATTGCTTCTCCCTGTGCTGAAATCATAATTTTATTCCATATTTCTATAGTAATATTTTTCTGAGGTTTAACAATGCCCTCCTGCATAGAGAAGGAGCAGTGCTATTTTCACTGCTAAAAGAAAATCTATCAAAAAAAATAAAGCTGACTAAAGCATGTCTGATTTGTCTCCCTGTTGAACAACGTGCTGGTCTGTTAGGAATGCCATATTAAATATCATAAAAAAACTAAGTGGCATGCTTGGACAGTGACACTTCATCATTATCACTATCATTACTGTGATGCATAGTTAAATGTTTGTGCTTGTTAAGAGGAGAGTGATTTGGAAGTAGGGCGTATGCACTGAAATTCAGATCATGAGCCAGAAAAGAACATTTGGGATAGCTCAACAATTAGATCCCATTACATCAATGCAAAACAACACCATGCAGGACAGATTTTACTCACCAAGCTGATTTTACTTGTGAATCTCAGGGGAAGATGGGACTAAAACAACTGAGGTAACAACACGTCGTCATGACATCAGTGAATAAGGTGATATGTGATGCCTCTATTCTATTATCTTATGCAGTGTTGCACATTACGATATAAAATTCAGATCCTTATTCATTTCATGCCCACTCCTTTTCTGTGACAGCTAGAGTATTATGGTAACAATTCGGAGAATGCTAAAGTTCTTTTCAAACAAAACAAAAAAGTGCTCAGTTCACCCCAGTTCCATGCTGTTCACCGAGTACTGCACAAACAGTGCCAAACTGGGCCTACTGACCTAATGCCCCCCAAAAAACACAACCTTTCATCAATCTGAAAACAGACACGGAATTCTTAAGCTAAATGACAAACTGGATCACCTCATAAGTAGAGAATAAAACTTCAGTAAAAACCCATTATGGATATATTTTGCAAAATGTGTGTAAAAAACACCCTTAGTGAGTGACGTTAGGTATGGTTATAGTCAACTCAACACCTGAAAGATATTCACTGTACCGCAAATGCCAGCTTCATTAGTTTCTCAGACAGAGGGCAGAAAATCATTTGTACTGTAATACCTCCATACCATTAAAACAGAAATCACAAAAGCATGTTGCAAATTTGAGCTGGTGAAAATTATTCATACACATGGCTGTTTGCCAATCGTTTCTGCAAAATGTTTCAACTTCCCAGTTGCAAAATGATCCGCATTGTTCCACAGGCTACTATAAAATGAGGAAAATCCACATTCAGGAAAAGAGAAAAAATGTACTTAGCCCTAGAAAGGACTCATTATGATTGTTTTGATCGTTTCAGAGGAAATAGCTATGGGTAAAATGAGTATGCACACATGGGAATTTGTTAATTAGTATTTACTGGGTAATTATTCTCGCACTGTTGCACCTCAGAGTGATTGTGCTGTGCTTGGATCTTGTCATTTTTTTACAGAGCCTTACAAGACACTTTCATATTTAACACAGCTAAATTCTTCTGTTCAGAAACTCTGACAAACCCCCCTAAGAGGACGCTCAAAGGCTGAAAAGCAGAAACGGACAGAAAGAAAGTAACACGCCTCCTCTGCAGTTTCATTTGTTCAAGTTTCACCACCAAGCAGGGAGACATTTCTGATTCAAGAAAAAAAAAAAGGAACGACGAAACATGAATATAAATACTGTAATTGTATACATAAATCAATCAATCCATGAATAATAAGAAATAAATAGATAAATAAATACTTATTACCATTATTATAATTGTTACTTTCACATAGTGACACAGCCTTGAAGTCTCTGTAGTCTTTCGGGTCATTGCTCTCCTGAGCACGTCAATATTGTCTCTGTCCGGCTAGCCGGGTTTAGGTGCCCCGCCCCTTGTTCCGTAACTGTGGTGATTGGAGGGGGGGAGGAACTTGAAGGGGGTGGGGCCTTGTTGATTGACATGGGGAGTGTGGAGGGCTTGTGGAGGCCCAGGGGTGTGGCTATGGGCCAGGGGGCGGAGCCTCCGGTGACAGACAGTTGAAGGGGACACAGGGAGATCGGCTGCTGCTGCTGGAATGGTGCGTCAGGTCCTCCTGGAGTGCTATCACAACGTTACGACTGCAGGAGGCGCCCAACGGGAGAGGGAGCACAGGAAACCAGAGAAGAAGAAATATGAGAGCGAGAGAGAGAGAGCAAAGAGAGAGAGAGGGCAGAGGAGGAAAAAAATGTACAAGAGATGATTTCTTCCGGTGCTGTATTCAAGTCACATAACCAGATAAAAATAACTAACACAAGAACAGAAAGACACAAGCGATTCCAGACAAGAAAAACAGGTGCAGAGTTTTCAGAACACAAGAATGTGAGCAGCATACAAGAACATTAACAGTGAGTTCCCACTCATTCATGCACATCGAGGCATTAGGGTTTGGGTTCCAGGTCTCCCACAGGACAGCTCTGGAGGAAATGAGCTTTGGGTCTCAGATTTGTCAGCTGTTTGCCTGTTTGCCTTTTAGGACGAGAGAAAGACTTGGGAGAGAGGAATGGAGGTGGAACAGAGAGAGAGCAGAAAGAGAGAGAAAGAGAGAGAGAGAGAAAGAGAGGAAGGAGTCTTGGGGTGTGGACACATGGCTGTGTGCTGTTACTTGTTCACATCATCAGATGTGCAGATCGACCTCTGATCTTTATCTCCGGTGGATGGGTCAGTCTAATCACTGTCCATTATCTGCCATTCCAGGTCATTTAAAGATCGGTGGATCTGGGCAGCGTTTGCTCTGAAATGATGGATGTGAACAAGGAGTTAGTCATTACCTAAAATGTGAGGGTGGGGCAGCAAGCAGTGCCAACACAGAGAGAGCACGCTAAAGGAGTTTAAGGTGGAACAAAACAGACATAAATGTCTTCATGTGGTGTGCATTAGAATTAAGCTGTAACGTTTGGCAGCAGAATAAGTGGAGAATACTTTTTTGAAAAGTTTCCCTGCAAAAGTCCTGGGTTCGAAGACAGTGTGATTTTCTGTTTTACTGTCAGAACCCATGCATTTTTCTCACACTTTTGTGTGTGTGTGTGTATATATATATGTGTGTATGTGTGTCTGAAAGCAGAAACACTGTGTGTATATATGTGTGCATATACATATATGAATGCATGTTTGTTTGTACACTAACATTGCATGAATGTGCATGCACACGTGTGCTGCTTGTTGGCCAGGCCACACACAGAGTGAACGCTGCGTGACAATAGCCCCCGGTGAAGGAGATGAGGGTGAGGAAGAGGAGGGTGACCCTGCCGTGACGTTACCTTCGGGCTAGAGAGGCTCTGTCTGGCCTTAGTTGTGGGGAGACTGGCGATATTGAGGCAGCAGGCTGCTGACAATCTAGGAGAGACTGATAAATTAGACAGATATACAGAGGAGTGACAGTCAGGGAAAGCAGGAGACAGACACTGAGGACAGAACTGGCATCAGGATCATGCGAGGAATGGCTTGTCAGAGAAAACAGCCTGTCACTGCCTCCAGTTATAACACAAACTTCTCTCATCTTCACTGCAGAATGCTACAAGTGGAATAATATGGGTATGCTTAGCTGAGGGCTGCAGTAACTCACAGCGTACAGTGAGGAAACACACCTGTGGCTTTCAGAAGTGTTGCTTAATGGAAAACGAGATTCAAAGACCTAGACGACTTTAAAACACTGATGTGCACGTTGAGCGGACAGTCTAGATAACAAACTAAAACAGGCGTTATAACATAATGTGAGTCAGCGACGTATTGTAGTCCTTACTGTGGACCCTTTCACAGTCATGGCCTTGTGAAGTCTTTTAAAACTTCGAAAACAGTCACTTTAGAATTGCCCTTAGATGAGAGTGTATTTAGTAAGTAAACAGAAGAAAATATTATGGCATTCCCCTTTTTGATAAATGGCAGTGCAATAAATAAATGATTTGATTTGTTACACACTGCACATACTATGCACTCCTCTGCACAGGGAATTCAGGGAAAGCCTAGTTTGAGCACATGGTTGCTCATGAGAACACTAAAGTGACAGGTGAATGGTACCTGGAATGTGGCTAAGTGGCAGCAGGAATGCACAGGTGTCAAACACACACATTCTGAGCATGCCCCAGTGAAGATGCACACTAATGGTCATATTTGTTCACTGCGGCACAGATGGTCAGATCACTGTGTTTCACTGACTGGTAAAATGGGCGTGGCGTATTGTGTGAGGCCTTAGAAGTGGGACTTTCATCATACCAAAGAGCGACCGGTTTGGGGCAGAAAAGGAGAGTGCTGGCGGGGGGTGAGTGCATGATAAGGGTCTCTCTTTGTTCTTTTAACAAGACGGTATATTAAGTTACAAATGGAGAGGCCATGATACTCCTGAGAGCAAAAAAAAAACAACATCGAGCATTTAGAAAACCAGCACAGCTTTGCTGCAGCACAGTTCCACAGAACTATTAACACATACGCACGGTTACATCTAAAAAACCCTACACTGATTGAAGACTAAATCATTATGGTCATTTTGAATATATTTTTATTCATTTATTTATCCAGATCGTTGGTAATGAAACATGGTCCTGACCACGCATTTGAAATGACAATATATGACATGATAATATGATACTTCAAATAGAACCTGCTGTATTTCATAACTTGTGTGCACGTAGGACATAGACAGAAAGACAGAGAGAGAAAGAGCCAGAGAGAGAGATGCTACCACATAGTTCCACATATGGCACCATTGCACGCTGTATCCCTTCTATATTCAAAGTAATAATGCTGCATTCCTTCAGGACTTTGTGCATGATGAATGTAACAGAAACAAATGGACGCTGTTATATAGAAGTTCTAATGCCGATACCGTTTGGTATAGACCCAGTTTAACACCAACAAATCCAATGTATGGAATTGGAAAAATATGAGGGGAAGCTAATTATGAAGCGATGTGCGAATATAACCTAACTGACAAGACATTCCTCACTCAATCCTGTGATGGCCCACTACAACGTTAGCATATGCTGGTCACACACGGGGAACAGAGAGACATCACAGGAACGATTTACACATGACACTCATATATTCAATACGTACAGTTACAGTTTTACACAACAGACAACGAATACATGTTTTTTCACACACATAATTATGTATTACACATACATGCAAACATAACTTTCATGAACATTGCTATTTTTTTCACTGACGAGATGAGAAACTGAGATTCTCCTACATTTGGCCAAAAAGCTGATTCCTAGTGTGTGAGGAAACACTATGCATATAGTACAGTTAATACTGTGTGTACCGCTGCAGCAAAAAGTTTTGCATGACATATAAAAGCTACAGTAAAATCTGTGATATTTATATTACTAATATCTGCACTGGGTGAGTGGCCAAAACAGCATTTGACAGATTTAAATTCTGTGTCAACTGCACAGAAATTTCAGTCTGTTTACAGTCTCTGCTGAAAAACTCTATTAAAATCTCTAAAAAGTAGGAAATGTTGCCATCTTGTGGCAGTCAACAGTCACTGTCAAACATATCATCGACTGGGAGGGAGAATTTGGAGGATTTTGGGGAAAATTAATGTTTTAAATGCAGCTGTGTATACAAAGTGTGACACGCTGTGCATTGGTCCTGCTGAATACGAAGTGTGTGTGCAAGCCTGTGTGTGTGCATTTGTGTATGTGTGCGCAAGGGAGAGGCACATAAGTGTCGGTAATAATACAACACTTTTATTCTATTTTATTTTATTTATCTTTCTCTTTGAGTGACCTGGGGATAGAGACATCACATCGAGTAGCTTTCAGAGCCAATAGTGCAGCCCACAGGGATAAGGGGTTTTCAAAGAGGAGCCCACAGAGGGGAGGTCACAGAGAGGAGGTCACAGAGGGGTTCTCAAAGAGGAGGTCACAAAGGGGAGGTGACAGAGAGGAGCCCACAGAGAGGTCACAGAGGGGAGGTCACAGAGAGGAGGACGCAGAGGAGAGGTCACAGAGGGGAGGTAGCAGGGAGGGAGAGGTCACAGAGAGGAGGTCACAGAGAGGAGGACGCAGAGGGAGGACGCAGAGGGGAGGTCACAGAGGGGAGGTAGCAGAGGGGAGGTCACAGAGAGGTCACAGAGAGGAGGTCACAGAGAGGAGGACGCAGAGGGGAGATAGCAGAGGGGAGGTCACAGAGGGGAGGTAGCAGAGGGGAGGTCACAGAGAGGAGCCCACAGAGAGGTCACAGAGGGGAGGTCACAGAGAGGAGGTCACAAAGAGGAGGATGCACAGGGGAGGTCACAGAGAGGAGGTCAAGGAGGGGAGGACACAGAGAGGAGGTCACACTGGTTTCCTTCCAACACTGACAGCAGCCTAGGCCCAGTCCTAACCTACCAAAGCACACAGAGCAGCACAGAGCAGCACAGCCTGTCCCCTGTAAGACCGCACCATAAGTACCCCAGCATAAGCACCCTTTCATGGGGGTTCTGCCTGCACTACCTGACTACACACATCCACATGCTATCCTGTTAGCCCAGATTTCAATACAACTTTCATTTACAAACTTTGGCAAATACCACAGGGAAGCAAACCACATTCTACCATCTTAGACTGTGGAGTCAGCACCTTACAGGCTGGGATAGGAACAGCACAAAACTTTTCACAATCAATTTCCACCCGTCTCTGTTTAATGCAGGTTCTGATAGGCCAGGACAGAATACAGACAGCCAATGAAAAATATCAATGCTATGATGTGTCAAAATGAGCAGTTTCCTGATAGGACAGGGTTTTTCTGCACATTCAAGCCTCTCCCTCCCTCTCTTTCATTCCTTTCCTCCCTCTATCCCTCTCTTTCATTCCCTTCCTCCCTCTCTCCCAGACAGCTCTTCTCTTTTATCAAAATGAGATATGAAGACATTTTTAAAAATACATTAACCACGTTTGCCTTGTTAAAATTGTCTCTCGATTAGAAGAGGACAAATACTCAATACCTATTCTGTATTTTGAATGCAAGGCAATTACCATCCACTGACACTTATTGTACTGCGTTTATTATTAAAACAAGTGTTTCTTATTGATGTAAGTTATTGATTGTGTTGATGATCTGGAAGACAGGATATGTGGAAAGTATGTGAGTTGTAACTGGGTTATGGGAAAAGGAGATCTATTGCAATGCATAAAAATTATGGATATGAAACTACAGACGTGTGACACTGTGAAACAAAAGTTTACCTTTTAAGGTTGTGCTCATGCATCAGGCACCAAGTAACTCAGGTTTATAAAAGGCCAGTGTGGATTCTGCATATTTAGTAACCTCATTTAAATTTCCTGCTCGGCACAGTGTGCAAAGAGCTCTGGATATTCCTCAAGGGTTACAGAAAAACATCATTTACAAAATAGGGAAGGAGGGAATTGGAGAGTGTGGAATTCCTGAATTAAAGATGCTGTAAGTGAATGTGTTTAACATTATCAAAATTATCATATCGGCTAATAGGACTCCTGTCAAATGCTTTTTTGCTCCACAAATTTGAATAGGTGTCTGAAATAGGCCTTCACAGGAGAAATTAGGGACACCTGGACAATAACAATAACCTGATTAAATTTGTGTGTAATTATTAGTTGATAGGGCATTACAGTGAGTGGAATTATTCAGCCTTATTTAATATGTACTGTACACTGGACAAAGCAACATTATGAGAAAAAAAAAAACACAGGAAGTACAGACTGGCCACTGTGGTCTTCTGGACCGAACCCAGCGGGCCAGAGCAGAACCATGTCTCAACCTCAATAACTTTTCCTGACACTAATTGACCAGCTTGGCAGCTTGTTTGTTTTTGAATTCCTCCCCACATTTTTACGGTATGACACAGGGCCAAATTCTGCTAAATTAATCTACAACTGCAATTGGCTGCAGACAAAAAAGATCCAGATTATCACAGAGATTATTATAATTATTACAGGAGGGCAGGTACAAAGCCAGAGACAAATAGGCTACCGCAACATATTCAAATCTTGAAGCCTGTTTGACATTAATTAAAAAAGGGCAAAGTCATACCATGAAGGTAAAACACAAACACACGTCGCGAAAGCTGTGACTTCTGGAATTCTGAACTCTATGGTTGTAAAATGAAGAAGGCTGGACAACCAGTCAAATAAGGTGCAGAAACTGTTTGTAGTTAAACGTTAAAATTACAATCATAATGGCATTTTGTCTATGGACTCTCAAGCCCTTCCCTGAACTGTTGTGGTAAATCTCAGACAGAAGAAGTATTCAGTCTAACAGCACTTTGACCTGAACACTGAGTAGCAAGTAATTAATGACTGATAATAATGAACAGAGTTTGAGAGGCCGTCATGAATATAGTGGGATCTTCAAATAACAAAAAAAAGTGGAAGAAGAGAACTGATTACATTTAAATATTGCTTCCATTACTTCAGTACCAGAGCGGCTAGACTGAACACCCCTCTGAACCCCATCTTGAATTTGCAAAGCAGAATTTTGACACCAAATCTGTATTCTGTTTCCAAAACAAGACAAAATCCTCTTGCCAGAACATACACGTAAGGCTAAGAGAGAGTAGCGTCCATCAAATTCCAGCATACATACACTTTATATGCCAACAAGTAATTATGGCAATTGGCCACTGGGTGGCGATATAAAGCCATAAGTCAAAAGTCTCTACACCACACATTTGTTTTTCTTTAAAAGGCAATGATCATGGACCTGAATTAGACTTTGATTACATAGTCAATGATTAACATTAGCAATAACAACATGACAGAAAGTCAATAATACAATATTACAAGATACAGCTAGTGGTATATTTTTTCTAATTTAAAAATCCCTCTTTCTAAATATTTAGCATACGTTTCACAATAAACACATCTATGCTTTTTACAGCATATTGACGTTAAGGATAAAAGAAACTGTCGGTTCAATATCACTGTTCCTGCAAGTCTAACATATTTTTAAAAAAGTTAATAAAAAGATTTCCAGTGATAAAGAGCACAGGCTTGGTAAGGTGGGTCACCATCTCTCCTGTTATAATTAATCAGTGGACAGACTGCAGTTTCTGAGTTAAGATCTCAGGTGCTACCAATTTTATCCCCTATAATGAGTAAATCTAATCCTCCCTGTGGTAAAGTACTAGTGTCTCTTTATCTCCTTGAACAATAAACATCTTCAGTATTTTATTATCCAAAAGGTGCAATCACTTTAATGACTTAAAACAATAACATGGTTTTGTTTCCTGTCTACATTCACTCAGGCAGTAAAAGCGTCATCCTTTGTGAAGCCACAGTCCAAACACAGGTGCTGTTTGTCATTCTGAGGGTTTGAATCATTAACAAAATGGGTGCCATTCTGAAAGACACCGCTGCTACCTGAGAGGGCAGTGTGTGCTAGGTGCTGATCGCTACTGCCCACCGGAAGGTTGGGCTGCTTGTGCTCTTTCTCATAAATCCCTGAGGACAGTCTCACCGCATATTCATACTGATAGGCAGGGCTTTCAGCCTAAGACACAAGAAACAGGAAACCAGTCTGTACTCCTCTCTGTGCCCTCACCTTACCCACAATCCCCTGCAAGAGTGTCAGTGCCAGGCATGATGGGATCTGTAGTCACCGGGGAAGGCCTGGCTGTTCAGAGTGCTGGGGGAGGTAACTATTGTGCCAGACCGTGCCGAGCTTGCGTGGGGGTTGCCAGTTCTGGAGGAGCCGGGTATTGAGTGCCGAACACCCAAGATGGGCGAGCGGTAGGGTGAGGTGGGGGCGGAGCCGGGAGAGCAGGTATGAGGACAGCGGGAGTCCAAGGAGGAGGGATGGCTGAGGTTGGCAGTGCGAGCGAGGGGGCAAAAGTCTGAGCTGAAGGTGTGGGGGTCTACGATAAAGGTCTGGATGCCCAGGGTCCACTGGGGGTGGCCCAGCATGAAGGGCTGGGAGGGGGGGGTCCAGGCGGATGCGGAAAGGGGGACGTCCAGCGGGGGCACGTTGCCCAGCGGTAAGGGGGAGACGGGAGGGTAGGAGGGGGTTATGGGGGTTCTGTGTGCAGGGGGCGGGACGAGGCCCACTGTGCCGGAGGGGGCGGGGGAGGAGGCGGAGCAGGTGGGCGCGCCGGGTGTCGCCGCTCGACTTACTTTGGGAGGGCTGCTCTTCATCTTGGCCACCTTGCTGGCGCGGCCGCGGTGTGACTGCTCGTGGTCGAACTCCAGGTCCTCCAGCCGCTGCGTCAGGGCCAGCTTCTGCTGGATCGCCATCCGCAGCAGCGAGTTCAGCGTCTTCTTCTCGTCCTCCGCAGCCGCCAGCTGCCTCTGCATCTCGTCCAGCTGCGTTACGTACTCGTCACACCTGGGGCGGGAGGGAGGTGGAGCGATACAGGAAGTGACATCACAGTTCAGAGAATCTAATACTGTGCCATCAAGTCTACAGAGAAACCAACGCTCTGTCTTAAAAATGAACCTAGCAACATCACATTTCAGCAGTAGCATACTATGAAATATAGAAACAGACATCTCAGTAATATTGTAACATGAACAAGTGTTTCGACATTATCCGCTAATGTGACTAATGCGCGCAGATGGCAGGTGCCAAACTACACAGAGCATCCGCCATTTTGCAATGAGGCAAGCAATACCCTGCCCTCTGAAACCAGTGTGACACCATGCCGATCCTGCAGCGCTAGAGATGCAGACAGGTGGGTGCGTTCTACCAGGATATGCTACCTGACACCCTTATGAGCCCTATGCCCTGCCCCTCACACCCTTATGAACCCTATGCCCTGCCCCTGACACCCTTATGAACCCTATGCCCTGCCCCTCACACCCTTATGAACCCTATGCCCTGCCCATATCACCCTTATGAACCCTATGCCCTGCCCCTCACACCCTTATGAACCCTATGCCCTGCCCCTGACACCCTTATGAACCCTATGCCCTGCCCCTGACACCCTTATGAACCCTATGCCCTGCCCCTGACACCCTTATGAACCCTATGCCCTGCCCTGACACCCTTATGAACCCTATGCCCTGCCCCTGACACCCTTATGAACCCTATGCCCTGCCCCTGACACCCTTATGAACCCTATGCCCTGCCCCTGACACCCTTATGAACCCTATGCCCTACCCATGACACCCTTATAAACCCTATGCCCTGCCCCTGACACCCTTATAAACCCTATGCCCTGCCCCTGACACCCTTATGAATCATATCCCCTGAACCCTTATGCCCCTGACCTAGTGGCAAACATGGCTCTCAGGGAGGAGAAGGTGGCGGCGTCCTCCTTCAGAGCCTTCAGCTCATTCCTCAGCTTCATCATCGTCTCCGTCACCATCGACTTCTCATTCTCGTATTTGCTCTTCAGGTTGGCCAGAGCGACCTCGGCCGTCTGCGGGGAGAAACAGGCAGTCATACAAAATCGTTGCAGATCTGATTAGAGGTGTATGAGACGGAGAAAAAAATCTGTTTAGCGGCGCGCCTGATTGGAGGGAATCTAGTTATTAGGCTAGAGGTTAACTTCAACAACCATTCTGTTCTGATTTACACTTGCGTATTGAATAATGACAATAAACAATCTTGAATCATCAAACTATAAAAATAACTTTTCTGAACATTCTTGAACAAGTGAAACAACTATTTAACTTTTTTATTTTCAACTATTCTTCAGCCTGTTGCCCTGAGTGATACTGGCCAGTTATACGCAGGCTAATGTTACTCGCAGTTGGCACCGCATTGGTTGCAGTCACCGTGGAGCGTAGCACTATTCCAAGGCCAAGTGCTTTGGCATGCAGGGTCTTTTGGGTCTTTTTCAAAATGGCTGCAATTCAAACAATACAGAGCAAAACAACCTTCACCCTATTTTGGGTGAAGGAGGTAGAACGATTTAAAAAAACAAACACAAACAATCACTGCGTCCTCCCGGAAGTTTTACACCTTTACTAACCTGAAACAGGTCATGTTATCAGTCCTGTTGAGCCACAGAGACTTTAAACCCTTAATTGTTTAACTGAAGCCATTACTGCTTTATAAGCAGGCTAGATTGCTAGATGTAATTCAATCGCTAATTCAATTTAGATATGGCCATGGGCGACCCAATGCTAAGCATAAACCTGGTGAACTGACATCCGGCACACTGCTTAATAAACCTTGACACAAAGTGATCTATTCAATCACCTTTGGCACTTGGGACTTAACCTCTCTCTAGGGTTATCTTTGCACTTTTTTGAACCTTTCGTATGCACTTTGCCTTCTACGTCGCTCTGGATAAGAGTGTCGAATAAAAGCCTGTAGTGTAATATTAAAACTGCTCTGATGGATGCCTGTATAGTTTGCATTATCTAAGAAAATATATTATATAAACTTGCAAATGCCATATTATCAAAGCTATATGGGATAGTGTAGTCTACCTGTACTGACTAAATAGCCAGGATACTGTACACATACAGTACTGTATTTCAGCTAATGTATCTGGCAAGGTAATATATGGGTTAAATAGGTTATGTTCGCTACATCCTGTTCTCCGATTGGGGTTTTTGAACTCTATTATAACCTTATGGGAACACAGACATATATGCTGTCATACGTTGCCCAAACAGACGTTATGTGGCGCATACCTGTACACTACTTTGGTGCGTAATAACTGTATGTAATCCAGCTGAGCAGGTCCAGGTACGCAGCAAAGACTTGGTATTTCCTAATGAGCTTGCAATGTGAAAATGTGGCATTAACTGAAATGAACCCTCAAAGCAAAGCTGACTCTTTACTTTATTCATGTCTGAGTGGAGTCTGGCTGAATGAGAAACCCCAGTCTCTGGCCTCAGGTGTGTATGAGCTGTAGATGGTTAAGACTCAAAGCAACACACAGGTAGATGATAAATGAGGAACTGACAGAGGTTCTGTTACTCTGGTAACAGTGCAGTAAACACTGGCTGCAGTAAGTAAAGCAGACTCTAAGCTTTGTCCCTGCAGCTCACCTGTTTGTTGGCCTTAAGCACCAGCCGCAGCGTGGCGATCTGCTCCCTCTTGGTGCTGAGCAGAGACTTGAGTTTGAGGATCTCCTCCATGCAGGCCTCCTTGTCCTTGTCGAGCATGGGGGCGAGCTCGCGTGCGGCGGCTCGCTGGCGGGACAGCTGGAGGGAGCGGTCCACGGCCCGCTGCAGGTGCTTGATCTGGTCGCGGATGATGGCGTTCAGGTTGTAGATGTTCATGGGCTCCTTCCGCAGGTCCCCGGCAGGCTCCGGGATGGGCGAGGAGGAGGAGGAGGGGGGCGTGGCGCTGTTGATGGGAGAGCCAGAAGGCGTTCGGGCGGGGCTCTCCTTCCCGGAATCGGAGGAGGGCGGGTCCTTGGACGGGGAATCGAGGGGGCTGCGGGGCTCGGAAGGCGTGCCGGCGGCGGCGGTGATCCGGCGGGCAAGGCGTGGCGACAGCAGTGCGCGGGGGTCCTCAGAGCCCTTCAGGCTGCCGCTGCGGGCCACGCGGCCCTGCCGGTAGTAGTCCAGCATGACGCGGTTGGGCGTCTCGTTGTTGCAGAGGCAGACGTGGTGATACAGCTGGGCCAGCTCCTCGCTGAAGGTCACCAGCTCGTCCTGCGCCGCGTTCAGCATGTTGTGGCTCTCGCTGGCCACGCCCGACACGGACCGCAGCTCCGCCTCCAGCCCACTGATCCGGTCCCGCCCCTCCCTGCAGGCACGCTCCAGCAGGGTCACCTGCTCCTCCAGGGCAAGCAGCCGGGTCTCGCTCCGGCTCTTCTCCTCCACGCGGCTGTCCACGCTCTGGTTGTAGGACTCCTTCAGCGCCTTCAGCTCGGCCTTCAGGTCGATCACCTCCGTCACCGCCACCTTGTACTTGCACTCCAGGATCTCCAGCCCGTGGATCTCCACGTCGTAGTCGTGGCTGTTGGGGGAGGAGTCACCCTTCTCTGGCTCCTCCTCCATTTCCATGCAGGAGTCCTTGTCGCAGTGCATGCGCTTCATGGCGTTGACACGCTCCGTGAGGCGGTGCACACGCTCGTGCTGCTCCGTCAGCGCGCCCTGCGTGTGCTCCAGCTGCGTCTGCGACTCCTGGAGGGTCATCAGCAACGCTGCCTTCTCCCGCTCCACCTGCAGGGGGAGCACCACCAAAGTATCAATCAGTGAGTCACCAAACCATCACTTCCCTGACACCACAGAAAACACAGCTCTAGTGAGTACCACATCATGGCAGGCTCCTCACGCTCTGCCACCACATCCAAATGAAAGAAATCCTCATAATTTGACTCAAATGTCATTGAAATGGTTTTTGATCTTCAGTCGCTGCGATAAAGGAGTCAGCCATCCAGAGAGCTGCGCGCTGAGAATGCGAAACCCCATCGATTCCCACACTGGAGCCCACCCAGCAAAACAAGAGGAAAAATCTATAAATACCCCAAGTTCCCGAAAGGATGCAGTTCACCAGTGCGTATTACTACATGTTCAGTAATGTAGGTGCCGTGCCCTTTGAGTGCGTTTGGAGAGGTGATAAATACACTCGATCAGCAGATGAGGGGAATCAAAGACCCCCAGAGGAGGGCGAGGGGGGCTCAGATTTCACCTATGAGCACTGCAGCAGAGGGCTGCAAACAAACCCACACTCTCTCGGTGCATTGTGGGAAATTTGACTCCACAGCACCCTCGTTAGGCCATGTCCTTACATGACTGGACACAGATGCAAAACTGGCATATACCAGGACAACAGGAAACCCCAGCTTGTTATTTCTGTAAATAACAATAATAATAATAAAAAAAAACTGAAAATTCTACCTGAAACCCATTCAAATTTGACTTAATCACAAATAATGAAAAGTAGAGAAAACACTTTTAACTGGAAATATGAATGTGTGTGTGCACACATGTGTGTGTGTGTGATTAATTGAAAACTCTAGAATGAGAGTCAGAGAAATGGAGAGGTTTTAGGCTCCACCCTCCAGCGCAGCTGCAGGGGTGTGCTGTAATTCCTGTTTATATCTGCGCCATGCCAGATCTCTCACTCTGAGCGAGAGAGAGCGAAGGCTGCCACATTGAGGGGTAAGATCTCACCTCACTTAGCCCACCTGATAAATAATGGACATAGGTATAACACACATCAGGTGTGTGTGGGCGTGGGTGTACAGAATGAGAGAGAGAGAGAGAGAGAGAGAGATAAGAAGGCTGAGAAAGGTTGCTTTTGGAGCATAAGACACAGACAGTTTAAGATGAGGCAGACATAGGAGTAGGGAATGGGAGGGGAATATGAATGAGAGCGAGAGAAACATGAGGAAGAGCGAAGACATTTCGCACATTCTCAGAGGGGGACCGGGTGCGATTCAGCGGGTGGTACCCCCATGCCCTGAATAATTCAGCACTCTCGCACCGAGCTGCAGCGCCTGTGACGGACAGGCCTGGAGCAAAGAGTGAAGCTGTCTACGGCAGCAGTGCGGCCTGGTGGTCTGAGAGTTTGAGAGCTGGGCTCGCATCCAGGAGGCCGTGGGTTTGGATCCTTACGTACGCACAGCTGTTGTGCTTCTGGGAAAGATTCCCTGAGCTTTAACCTGATTTTGTCAGCGCGGCTCCCTGCTTTGCTTTGGATAATTGGGCGTCTGTTTAAAATGTTAGACACGCTGTGCAAAAATGCCTACTGCAAACTGTGTTTCCCAGAGTCGGATTTCCCAAATCAGGCAAGCTTTACAACAAATGGCTGGATAAGTACTGAATATGTACCAGCATGGTTAATTCCTAAAGGAGATCCAGGCACTATTTACTGATTGCTGCTGTGTCCTAAGGAAGGATTTAATTCAGAGATCCCCTGAATTCCCTCCCACCGTTAGGGGGATTTGCTGGGGGGGTTTGGGGTTTCCTTTCAAACATCAGATAATCTAAGCCTGGAAACAGGAAGTCTGGATTCTGCAGCCAATTAATGACTACATATTAAGCAATTAAACAGTAACATTACAGCCCTCCCGGGCTGGAGTTGGGTATTCCTGAATTCCTAAATTTTCAAAGTTTTAACCACTGAAATCTATTAGAACTATAATCTGACAGCACCAGTAGTAAAGTCTCCAAAAACATACATCTCATACATTTTGATTTCAAATCGCAGTGGCACAGATTCACTGTAGAGTTTTAAAGATTGAGGAGATGAATTATTTGGTTTATGCATCTGATGGCTGCTCTTTTAAAGGGCAGGCCTCCAGCTTAAGTCTCCTATACCATCACTGATGCTACTGTCTATTTACATCCACTGCCCCACCCGAGCCCTGCCCTCGTGCTCAGTGACTCAACACTGACACACTGGACACACTGGACATGCACTCCGGCGTCACGTGACCTTCTTAGTGTAATAGGTACAGGTGCCGGACAACAAACAGACATCTGTGATGTGGACAATTCTTGGAATTCAGGAAAATGGCCGCTGACTTCACAGACTCCTTGACTCTGTTTCCAGACCTTTGTGGATGAATGAGACACGGCGTGCCGAGTCAGACTGCTGTAACGCGGCACGGTCACAGAGCAGGAGTGGGCATGCCGGCGGCATGTGCGCCAGCATGTGATTTCTGCTGCGTTTGAAAAAATACAGTCTCTTTTCATCACAGTCGACAGCGTATTCTGCACCATCCCCCTCTGTTGCCATGCAAACTCTCAGTATTGCCAGGCTGTGTGCAATGCCTCTTGGTGACTAAGCCCTGCTTGAACATGAATCCTTCAGCTTTCAGTAGCCTTTGCCGATGAACCCACAGCCCCACCAAGCTCGGTTTCTGGTATGGAAACACAACGTGACGGTCACATATGTATATAATACGGGATTTTTATATACAATCTTCACTGTGGGAGTCAATCCTTTGCCATTGTGTTTTCCCGTGATAAACAGTGATAAACGCACACCGCTAACCAGCCAGCTAGGACGCTCTGTCAACTACAAAAACTGTTGAGGGGTGGATGAGATAATGCTAACGAAATGAGCCTCAGACATGAGGGTCGATATCTGGCTGCTAATGCACCAGCGCTGTGAACCGCTAGTTTTGTCTTGCTAAGTAAACTGCATTGATTTGCTGATAGTAAAGTGGGATGGATTTGAGGGGGTGGGGTTTGGGAGTGGGAGGGGCATGGGGGTTGGCGGCAGTGGTGAATCTTTCTTGGCAAGCAATAAACAGTAAAACACACAGAGTGCCGTTATTATACTACCATAGCAATGGCAAAATAAATGTAGTACAATGTGTGCCATTTGGAAATTTTCACTACATATCCCAGCAGCCAGGGGAATCCTGACCCTTGACCTCGATGGCACCTAACAATCCTGACCTTTGACCCCACCCAGCCCTGATTCACCTGCAGGAGCTGTTGCTTGAGCTTCTGTATCTCGGAGAGGTTGAGTTCGCTGAAGAGGTCAGAGACGGGGTGCAGTGCCTCGCCCTTCCTGCCGGACGGCCGGAAATCCCCATTCATCTTGGCCAGCGAGGTGCCGCCGATCACATGACCGTTGCACTTGTTGCTGTCCTCGTTGTTGGGGGAGTTGGTGGCGGCCGTGCCGTTGCTGCCGGCCTCCTCGGCGAACTTGAGGCCGTCGAGGGCCAGGTGCGCCCCCGCCCCATAGACGCTGTCGCTCAGGCTGAGGTAATGGGTCAGCTCCTTGCGCAGGCTGTTCTTCTGCTCGCGCTCGTTCTTCAGCGTGTCCAGCGCCTCCTCCAGCTGCGCCTCCGAGATCTCCTTCAGCCGCAGCGCGTCCTCCAGCTGGCTGTTCAGCAGCACCGTCTCCTCCTCCAGCACCTTGATCTCGTGCTTTAGGCCCTCATACTCCACCTGCAGCCAGACAGCCGGGGAAGGGAGTAAGGAGGGGGTAAAAGGGGATACAGGAGAAAGGGAGGGAGGGAAGGTGAGATGAGGTAGAGGGAAAAAGAGAAGACGGTTAAAGGGAAGTGGCAGAAAAGGGAAGACAGGGAGCAGTGTGAGTGGACTATTTTTGTTGAAAACTGTAAATTCTAACACACAAAGTTAGCTTTCAGAGTTTAGAGTTGGATAAAGCATATGGTACATTTCTTTAGGGGACACTGAGGAGGGAGAAAGCCTGGGCTAACGCATTCCAATAAACAGAAAAGCCTCTCTCGTGTGCAAAAGAGGAATTTTACAAGTATGTGCAGTTGAGAATACTACATTTTAGTGAGCCTTCACTGAAAAAAAGTGTGTATGTGTGCAGTTTTGCTCGAGTTATATTGCCTTTTTCTACACTCTGTGCTATATTTATGCTTTTTTCTACACCGACTGTCAAGTTTTCAACACTCCTTCTATCATAGTGTGTCACTTGTGCATTATCTTGATTCTGCTGTATAAACCAAAAAATAAACACACCTAAGGATGAGTGGAGACAGGTTGTCTGCTCTTTCTAATAAGGAAGTCTTTGTAATTGGCCCAGGAGAGAGAGAACATGAAGAAAGTGAGGTTTTGCCAAAAGTCACTTATAATGTAAGATGCAAATTGAATATCTATTGATTCTCCCCTTCCTTGAGCTGCAAGGAGTTTGTTTTGAATGGCAATACATGGCCAGAAATAAACTCTACTTCATTGTTTGCTTTGCACCACGACAGCTTATTTAACCTGTGCTACATAATACATACATAGTATATAGTATATAGCATATCTCAAATGTGAGTAAAGGGCACGTGTGAGAGCAGGTGTCAGAGATAAGACAGGTAAGCTTGCAGGAATGAGAGCAGGTGTAAGAGCTGGAACAGGTGTGAGTAAAGGGCAGGCATGAGAGCAGGTGTAGGAGCTGGGACAGGTGTGAGTAAAGGGCAGGTATGAGAGCAGGTGTAGTAGCTGGGACAGGTGTGAGTAAAGGGCAGGTATGAGAGCAGGTGTAAGAGCTGGAACAGGTGTGAGTAAAGGGCAGGTGTGAGAGCAGGTGTAAGAGCTGGAACAGGTGTGAGTAAAGGGCAGGTATGAGAGCAGGTGTAAGAGCTGGAACAGGTGTGAGTAAAGAGCAGGTATGAGAGAGGGTGTAAGAGCTGGGACAGGTGTGAGTAAAGGGCAGGTATGACTCAGGACACACCTGGTTCTGCTTGAGTGTTGACACGAGTTTCTGCAGGGTGATGTTCTCCTCCTCCAGCTCAGTGTAGTCCTGCAGCAGCCGCGTCTCCCGAAATTTATACTCCTTAATCTCCTCCTTCATCCTGTTCCTCTGTAGCTCCAGCACCTCGTTACTCTGAGAGACAGAGAGCGTTTGAGTTTTAACAAAACTAATACATCACAGCACTAATAATAACCACAAATAACACAACAAAGGAAAGAAAACTCAGAACAAAACACAAGAAAACAAAGCAATTACAGTCAAATTAGACCATCAACAAGATAAAGACACAGAATTTGTTACATTGCATATATCAGACTCCACAGTTCAATATTAAGTAACACAAAGGAAAGATTAAGCATTAGCATCTGTTTCTGCCACACCTTTGCAGTCTTACTGACTCAAGGAGATGGTGGGTGCGCTGATATACATTCATATCCTATCATGATATTCCATATTATCATTTTTGCTGTGTGGGGGGATATCGAGTTCTGGATGTTGTTTTGTTGTTGTGTATTGTGTTTCCTGTATGAAAGTATGGTTTGATTTTTAAAGGATGCTGCTTGGATACAGGCCTGAGCCCAAGGCTTCAGGACCGATGAGATGAAGGCACAAGGGAAAGCTTGATTTATGGAGCGCATGCGGTACAGAGATTACGCAATCCCCATACTTATCAGTATTCTGTCTGTTTTCCCTGAATTAATGAAGACAACGCACAACACTGCCTCAACACTAGAGCTCAAGAAAGAATAACTCACTGACTATGGACTGACCGGCCACTCTGTGGGGAGACGAAGTCATACAGCTCGCTCACGCTGAAACGCCTTTGTGGTTATTGTAGTTTTATTAAATTACTGCAGTTTCTACAATTCCAGTCCTGAGCGTGTGCAAAACGGTAGCACATTTAATAAACTGCCTGGATCCTTTATCTTTTCTGCAAGCTGTGAAACTCCAGGAGGAAATAAAAGAGAGGGTGGCATATTCATTTCTGCTATGTGTGTCTATGATGGCCCCTCCCTTGAGCCCCCTCCCCTCCCCTCCCCCCATCAAAAATATCACTTCCTCTGCAGACTAGTTCATTTGTTTTCTGCACTTAGACACTGCAGTGCTCCAGTCCTGCTCTCTCTCTCTTACGGTAGGTGAGAGGGCACAGAGAGGAGGCTCTCAGGCGTGGAGCACTACAGACTCCCTGAAACAAATGGGTCCTTGTGTGAGGAAACCCCACAGTCAGCGCTCTTTCACAAAGCTCATAAATGGAGAAAGGGAAAAAAAGGAGGTGGGGAAAATGAAAGGTGAAAATGCCACCCAACAGATGGATGGAGAGAAACATGAATCAATGAACTCAGAATGTCATAAATCAAATAAAAGGTCCACAGAAATCCAGGGACAAAGAGCTAAATGATCTCTGCATCTCTATGAATTCACATCTGGCACACCACAGTGTCACAACGATGATCCGGGAATGATACGTGTGTGTGATTGTTTTGAAACAGAGGGGTGGAGAGACAGAGGGGCCTTACAGAGTCTCTTTTTCAGCTCCCACACAATTATTCGCTGATTGCACACTTCACAACTGACTGTAATTACTGAGAAATGAAACCAACAGATATCTATAGAGCTGTAGGTGTGAGTGTGTGTGTGGTATATATGTTAATGCTTTGTAGTAAAGTACTGATTCCCCTCATATGAAATCATCAAATTTTATAGGTCTTTGTTGCTGTTTCTGAAGCAAGGACCCAAAAAAATAGTGTTGCTCTACAGTGTAAATTTCATAGAGATGGAGCCCAACGTGGACCATCTGCTGTGGGTCCAGGCTCAGAGTCTAAACCCAACAGCATGTTGTAGTTGCTATCGGTTACTGGGACTGCGGCATTGTGGGATTGCTCAGACATTGTCTTGTGGTTTATTAAACACTCTGGGAGTGACTGTGCGTGGTACACACAGTTGGTGCAAAAACCTTTTTTTCTTCTGGGCATCTGCCTGAGGATGAACCAAATTACCTCTTACCCCAAACCCAGACAGATTCAGAGTCAAACCCCCGAAGAAAGGCAGAGATGGAGACGCTGGCAGCCTGCCAGACCTTGAGCAAGGTCCCACAGAGTCTTATCATGTTCAACTGCGGTGCTGATGTCATCCATGCTCAAGTAAATAAATATGAGACAATTACCAAGCCTATAAAAATAACTGGGTAATGTGTAAATTGGACAACTGCAAATTTACTCTTGAGCATAATGGGATTAAACAAGACAAAATTGAAAATGAGAAACAAATTGAGTTACAGCCCATATTTTTGCTTATCATAAAGAATAATATGATGAAAATAATATCATAAGAAGAAGAGGGGAAAATGAACAGAGAAAACTATTATGCCATCGGTGGTCCTGCAATGCCACCCTCGTCCTCTGGGGGGAGCACTGTAGCTTGAGCACACATCTGCCATCCAGTGACTCTATAAAACACAAGGAGATGCACAATAGGCACAATCTCTCATGGATGCCAGACGGAAAGCTTGTGGATCTCTCCTGCTTTTTTGAGAGGAGGTAGCACAGCTTTTAATCTGAGATACACTGCTTGACTTAAACCTTCCCTCTGGCACACTTCAGTTCTTTATTCTTTAATTTCAGTGAATATAATTATTCAGAATAACAGTAACAGTTCAATGGTAATGAATATGACTTAAGAGCAATACATTACCCAAAACGCTAATCACACTCTGGCCTCATTGTTAGAACTTTTCCTATAAATCCACAATGTACTCTTGTGAAATATATTATTCGCTTAGAAACACCCTCAGTTTGAGTGATTTAGAGAACTTTTTTTAAAAATACTATAAATTTACTGGAAGGGTCAACTGCCTTGCTCTATAGCATGAGTGAGTCCCCAGTGGCAGAGTGGGAATTGAATTTGAAACCCTGAACTGAGAGGCCGGGCTGTTGGAGCTCTGCTCCGCAGTGCCTCCCTACCCCACAGCCAGGGCCGGCCTAGCTCTGCTCTGGGAAGGTGCAGAGTGGGTCCCCTTTAGGTCCGAGCCGTTCACCACATGCAGCAGCTAATGCTCCTCAGAGAGGTATCCCAGCCAGGGAATTCAGAAACACAAACGCTGATTGGACTAGGACAGAAATCCCTGCTGCCTGGATGTGTGTGTGTGTGTGTGTGCATGTGTGTGTGCGTATGTATGTGTGTGTGTGTGTGTGTGTGTGTGCGTATTTACCTGCCTACTTGTTTGTGCGTGTGTGCATGTGCATGTGTGTTTTTTATGAATACGTGTGTGTGTGTGTTTGCATGTATGTCTGTGTGAATGTGTGCATGCGCGCATGTGTGTTTTATGAAAGTGTGTGTTTGTGCTTATGTGTGCATATGTGCATGTATCTTTGCACTACATTTATGAACTTTGGACTGGTTGATACATTGGCAATTTCCCCACCCTTTCCCATGAGAGGACAGGTCTAAATGTCAGTGTTGGAGCAGAGATAAACGATAACCTCACTGGGTGACACACTCATGTTTCCTCATTTCTGTTCCTCACACCCCCTGCCCCCCCCTTTCTCTCTCCTCCTTCCATACCCCCCTCCCCTTTGCTTTTCTTCTCTTTCCATCTTTTTTCCTTCATGCGGCATCTTTTCTCCTCCGTTCTATGCATGTTTTTCACCCCCTCGGGCAAACTGAGAATCAGCACAATAAGAACAGCTTTCTGTTCCTCCTGTGCTCGAAAGTGAGACCAGCGCTTCTGACGATACAATTTCCTAGTTACAGCAAACATGGTATGTACACATTACTACAACTAAATTTGCAAAATGTTTTGTGAAACAGACCGGTGGACCGGCCCTATGTGTCAAATAAAATGTCATTTACTGATTCTGTAATAGACTTTTCAGTTGGATATCAATCCACAAAGAGACTACTTACTATGACATCACATTAGAGTCATTTAGCTGACGCTTTTATCCAAAGCGACTTACAGTCGATTAGACTAACCAAGGGCCAATCTCCCTTGGGAGCAATGTGGGGTTAAGGGCCTTGCTCAAGGGCCTTGCCCAACAGCAATGGTGTTCTTGCTGTGACTAGACTGGGGACTTGAACCACCAACCTCAGGGGTCCCAGTCATGTACCTTAGCCACTAGGCTATAGGCTGCTATGAGAGAGTGGTCACAGATTGCTCATCTTCAGGAGCAAACAGGATGTCAGCCACCCTCTGACCACGGCCAAGGTTTCCACAGGAACGTCCGCTCCTCATAATCCCTGGCATTACTGACCCTGGTGGTCACTGCTGTTCTGTTCTGTCTCATATGTATTTGTGGTCATGCCAGTCATTAATGATGGCCTATGAATGAAGGCCAGTGGGATGCAGGGCAGGCCCCGCTGGCGTGGAGTCATCGTGGGACAGACCATTAGGAGTTCAGCAGAGTCAACCCAGGTTAGCGGATATGCACTTCCAAAAGCTGGCATCAGCTGGCCAGCCTTGGGAGGAAACTCATAGTCTGAATGCCAACGTTGGCACCTTCCTAGCCACTCAGACGAGCCCAGAGAGAGTCACTTTTTTCACTCCCGTGGCAGTCCTTCACTTGTATTTTCTCTGCGCTCGTCATTCTGATTTATTGTAATAACATAAAATTTTGGGTGGGGATGAGGAAAACTGTGGGGGTCACTACACAATTTTGCAATGGGCCTAACACTGCCGATGACTGTCAAATGAGATTTGCTGGTTGCAACTTCTATGGAGGACTCAACATAAAAACACACGCACACACACACACACACACACGCACACACAGACACACATGTACACACGCACACACGCACACACACTCACGCACAGACACACACACTCATGCACACACACACACACACTCACGCACAGACACACGCACACATTCACAGACACACACACACACTCTTGCACAGACACACGCACAGACACACACACACACACTCACGCACAGACACACACACACACACTCACGCACAGACACACACTCATGCACACACACACACACACGCACACACATGCACACGCTCACACACACACAGACACACACACACACACACTCATGCACAGACACACACACACACACACAGCACACACAGACACACATGTACACACGCACACACGCACACACTCACGCACAGACACACACACTCATGCACACACACACACACACACTCATGCACAGACACACGCACACACGCACACACGCACACACACTCACGCACAGACACACACACTCATGCACACACACACACACACGCACACACATACACACGCTCACACACACAGACACATGCACACATTCAGGCAGTAGGGAATTCTGTATTTAACATCTTCACAAGCTTGACATATGGCTAAGGCCTATATAACAAGTGAATAAACCCGTATTTCAAATTAGTAACATTGTTATAGTGTTTGCTGTTACTATCACTACTCATAACTAACATTGCCATTAGCTTTTGATTAGCTATGGTAAATCTATATTTGATTTGGATGCTGACATTAGCATATGTCGTGACAGCTTATATCAGCCGACATAAGTTCCTATGAACGCTTATGCAGTTTTTGGAAGCTGTTTCTTGTTCCTATAATAGTGTTTCACTGTACTGTTCATAAAAGGCAATGGCAGTGTTTCCTCCTCACATGCAAAACAGTGCTTTAAAACTAGGCAGAAGTGCTTGTGTGGGCACTCTGTGATTGTCTTATCAGCACTCAACAAATTCAGCCTGTAAGACGGTACTCCACCGAGAGAAATTTTCATGTCTAATACACTGTAAAAAGAAAATCTGCTGTAAATCCGGAATGTTTCCATTTTTCTTAATCCCTCTATGATTTTCACAGGAATGTATTACAACCTTATTCCAGCCCGTCGGTGTGTGGATACTAATAAAGTCAGTCGGGATGTTCATTACTGATCTGCACCCTGCACATGTCTGTTAACATGAGGTTAAAGAAGCGCGTTTCGCTGAGGTTCTTTCCGGATCATCTTTATTAATGGATAATCCTTCATCAGTGCACTAACTTCATTAGTCTGTGCTCAGGAAACAGCCCTTGAATACGCTTTTACACTGATGAATATGGTGGAGGGTACGTGCAATCAATAAAAATACATAACTAAGGAGAAAGTGTTTGGTTTTGGAGTAATGTGCAGTAGAATAATTGAAATTACATAGCTGCACTGTTGAATAATTAACATGCTATCTACATGTCAACATTGTTTTGCCAATTCCTTTTGATGACTAATACAAGTAATTTCCATTGGCAACGTCTCAAAACCACTTAAACTCAAGCTACTCAAATCACTGCCAGACGAAAACCAGGCTGGTGGAAATGAATTAGTGCCTTTCATGTTGTGTGCAGCCAGGTGTGACCCCAAACTGTTTGCCTGCCTGTCTTTTTGGAGCGCTACCTGTGAATTCCATCTCATGCCTAGTGCAGGGAAACAGCAAACAGCGTGTAATCCCTTTATCACCATAAACAGATCACTCATCTAATTTCTCATGGAAATGACTACACACTGTGGCACCGGTCTGTGAGCCATTAAACACCACAATACAACAACAACAAACACAGCAAACTCTTGTAATCCACACAGGGAACAATAGCTACCTGGTGATGAGTTTTAGCGGAGCTGCACTGGTGAGGAGCTCTCATTGGAAGAAAAGGATCAGATACAGCACAGCTAAAAAAGACCCACGAGGCCCCGTGCGGCTCCGACATCTGTCTTCCCGCAGTAATTAAAAAATGGCCGTCCGTGTTAATTAGCACAAACGCCACACAGATACGAGACACACAGAACAGCAGTGGCGGTAGGAGCCAGGAGCTGAGGATGTGACTGACTGATTATATGTCGCCATGAACACGGCGCACGCAGGTGACAGGAAACAGGGGGATTCTGGGATACCCTTAAGGCACCAAAGCCAGACCACTAATAAGGCAGTATAGACAGGAGTCTGATGCAGAACCAGAATCAGCCTGGCTAACCACACCCCTTTCCCACTACAGGGCTCCATTCAGGCTGGTTTATCACACCCCCTTCCCACTGTTGAGCTGGAACCGGGCTGAGCTTATTATACCTCTTCCTCTCTCTTCAGCCCTCTCCCCCACCGTTCCTTAGAGTTTCCAAATGACTGCCAAAGACAGAGTGCTCCGTGTGCTGTAGGACATTTCTAAGCTTGTTATAAAATCAAAATACTTTTATTTCGCTCCCTCATTTTAATGTTGAATTAGAAAGTCCGATGACGCATGTTTTTTTTTCTTCAAATGTAAGTTTAAAATGTGCTTCCCTTTTGTTCTATGTCACAATCGAGTAATGAAATCTACTCAGACTGTTGCTTTGGCAAATAAGCAAACATATACGCAATGCCGGTTCTGAGCCGCTGTGCTCCGACAAACACAAAAAAAGTGAATGAAATGTTTCATTGTGAGAAATAAATAAATAAGCCGGTGTGGCACAGGGTTGGCTCTGTGATTTGGGGTGGGTCCAGGCACACGTACCCCCCACTCATGTGCCGAGCTCAGGCTATTTCTCTGATCCTGCAGCTTAGAGCCGGATTTGCCCTCCACAATGGGCCTGAGCTGGCAGCGTCTGACCCCCGCCCGACCTCCCGCCCTCGGTGACTGCTGACACACCCGCACCGGCACTCTGCGTGACCCCGCGTGACCCCCGCATGACCCTGCCCTGACCCTCCCTGCCCTCCTGTTCACAACTCGATCGACAACAATACAAACCGTCGCTTCCTGTTTGGACAATATGTGGACTAAAGTAAACAAATCATAACACAGAGAGGATGTCCCGTCACCATAGTAACTGGTACCGAGTTTCCACAGTGAAACTGAACTCCTGTGTACTCCTCTGTATTCTGCTCATATGATCCAAGACAGTCAGCATAACCACACTAACTGCTAGGATACTATGTGTTCCTTTTACATGCTCAAACATCATCATGCAAGTGCTCTGCTGGGATCAGTATATGGCTCAGATGGAGCATTGCTGTATGCTTGAGTGAAGTATTTATTTATTTTTTTTACCTCAATTTTTCCCAACCTGAACTCAACTGAACTGGTTGACCTCACCGCAGCGCCCGCTCTGCCGGCTTTGGGGGGAGAAGCCGAGCACGTGACTCCTCCGATTCACGTGACGACAATCTCACTTCTATTCACACAACAGCCGCACCGCTAATCGCACGCTGCCTGTGACGTTTGAAGATGAAGCAGTCAGCGTGCCTCAGTTCGTGCAGCCACAGGTGCCCAGCATGACCTGTGAGGGCGCTGTGGCGATGAGACCAACAAACTTAGCCGGATTACCCCCATCATTCCTGGTGAGGCTGGGCCAATTGGGGCCAATGCCAGCTAATGGCCGGCCATAGCTGGCAATGGCAAGGCTGGGATTCGAACCCTGATCTCAGGGCTCCCAGGCAAACATCTACCCTGTGAGCCTCAGAGTGAAGAAGTATTTTAATGACTACAGTAACAGTAACAGTTGGGTTTACCTCTCTCAGTTCCTGTAGAACCGCGTTCAACCTCTCGTTCTCGGCCTGCGCGTTGGACGCGGCGGAGCGGCTGAGCTTGAGCTCGGTCTGCAGCTCCAGCAGGCGGCCCACGTAGTACGCCTCCTTCGAGGCCGACTCCTGCAGCAGCGTCTCCTCGTTCGTCTCGCCATCCTCCGCTACCTTGCGCTGGTTTGAGTAGGCCTGTCCGAAAGCCTGAGGGAGGAGAGAGACAGAGAGAGAGAGAGCGAGAGAGAGTGAGTCGTCTTTGGGGAAATCTGGAAGAATTTCCTGACTGGAGTCCGGCCTTTTTCAGAGGTGGTTTACCCAAACCCTAAACCAGGGCTTCTCAAAGTCCGGACCTCAGTCCGCATCCGGACCGAACCGCAAGTCAACCCGGACCAAGCCCATAACTCGTGTTATGAACGCAATACGTTACAAAGTGTAACATTTTCTATTTTAAAATAAACTTTCTATTGATCAATAAATTGTTAGTGACGTTGAAAATACAGTGTAGCTGGAGATCATTCACAGCCATCTCGCCCCCAGATGAATGTGGCGTTAATGTGGCTTATTTCCCTACTTTGACATCGTTGTCATGGCGATGTTAACAGCTGGAGAGAGATGCAGACGTTTGAGAACCCCTTTAGGGCCTAAACACCAATCCTAATCCTAACCTTAACCCGTAAACCAACACCTGAAGCTGGGCGGAGTTTTACCACACTAGCCTGAGATGTTAGATCTGTTACAGATTTCCTGGCTTTGCGGCACTCTGCTCTAATGGCCTCATTAAGAGTCCAGTCATATATATGTGCATGATCACTAGGTAATCAGCCCGGGATAAAGTGGCCATTTAATCAAGCAAAATGCAATCTGGTGCAGAAAAACTCCCAGGGACAGAAATTGTGTGCTCATGCCATGTATAATTTAACATATTACACATGCATATTTATGCATACATTTTTAACTGCTGGGGGCAGCTGTACCAACATGTGACCCCCCCACTCCCCCACCAAATCAGCAGCAGGTACCACAGGGATCAGCCAGATAACATTTCAACCAAGCGCCCAAATCAATACAGACCGTGTTCCAATCTTCCTGACAAGGGATTTCGCACTGCTCTGATTTGACCTGTCATTACAAATGAGTCCCCTCCTGGGTGATAACCAAAACAATAAGCTAAACCCATACGAGCATGGCACTACAGTGACGACAGCAGGACACTGAGTTATACACTATCGGATGTTCTCTTTACCATGGCACAAATATGCAATCAGAAAACATATTATGTGCTGCTGTTTCATGGAAAAAAACTGTACAGGTGCAGTTTTGTTCTCCATAAATCAACCACTATATAAGATTATACCAAAGTGGTTCACCAGGTCTGTACTCAGTCTAACCTAAGTGCATTTTCCCCGTAATGTTATATGCACTGTTTAAACAAAGGATCTGTGTTTATCATATTTCATAGGCAGACCTCTGAAATCTATAAAATACATCTTGCAAATCACAAGTCCTGAGGTCAAAATTGGGTAAACAAATTGGACAAGCACACAATACAGTACGATTATCCACCAAAACAGTTCTTAACACTCAATGCACATGAATGCACTTGATCAATATGATGTAAATATGATGCACCTTTAGAAATTAAACACTCACACACACACACACACACACACACACATTTACACACACAAATGGACACATGCTCTGCTCCTCTGTGTTCTGTCTGTGGAGGAGCACCATGGAAGTGCAGCAAAGTGAACCAGTTAATTCGTCATGGTAACCTCTGGACTGAGTCGGCATTGTGTCACTGATGACAGCTCCTCCCCCCAGCCTCATGTGTCGCCACGGTTACTGCAGCAGATATTGCATACTTAGCGTAAGACTAACTGATAGTGTATGCAGCTTACTGGAGACAGTAATAAAGACCGACATATTATCACAGTTAGTCATTAGGAGGATCATAAGGGTAGAAGAAAAAACGTCATGACCAATAATAATATTATGAAACATTTCAATCCATATCAGCTAGTACGAGTGCTATTGATCTACTGACATCAGCCATGTAGATCCAGACTGGTCTAATGCTCTTTCTATTTAGAGTCGGCAGTCTGATGATGCAAACAATATAACTACAATATGTATATGGATTCTTTTTCTTTTTTCTATTTATTTCTAATCCTGTCCCCTTTTTCCCAAACTGCAAGTGGCCATAATGAGACCAAGCTGGTGCACTAATGGAAGAGTAAAAATGAAAAATGACCAGCAGACAAATGAGACATGGAGAGCCAGTATGTACTATTTCTCTGGACGAAGCTTTGGTCATTTTTTGGTCAGTGTGTTACCAGGCCTGCTGTGCTGTTCTCCTGGCACTCACAAGAAGAGTCTCCAAACAGTGGACTGGGGCAGTCACAAGCTCAACAAAGCCTCGATGTGCAAAAATATATATAAATAAAAATAGGATACAAATCTGAATAGTATGTGAGGCAGCAAAAGTCATTCAGTGCCCCAATCATTCAATGGCTCCTGGCTATTAACTGAGATATGCGCCTGGAGCAAGAGCCAAGGAGGACCTCGCATCGCAGGCGAAAATCGATGCCTAGCTTACTTGGAGGAAGGGGGGAAAAAATATTATGGAGTGCAAGAATCAATCCGAGGTGCAGGCTATCCTGGAGCTGCAGGGGTGAGGTGAGAGATGGAAAATGGCCTGGGGAGAATTTGTGCACTACTGACCTGAGCAACATCTGGACGCGAGACAGACCCCAGGCACATATGGGTGCTAAGCGCTAGCATGAACAGGCTCCTGCTGTGCTGGAGGCCAATGGTTATTAGCCAGGATGGCGTGTCAAAGACTGGGATAAATCAAAGTCCTCTGATCCAATGAGCATGAAGACGCTAATGCAGCCACTGATCCCGACCCTTCAGAAAGCACACATTTACACCGGGGCGGCCAGGCCTGAGAGAGACATCAACCCACACCGGCTCGGCCCATGGGAGGGTGCTGCTGGATCCATGCATAGGAGGGAAAACAATAAATGTAAAACCCTGATGCGTGCATAGCAGGAAGCCGTGTGGTGAGGGTGCGAGTCACATGGAAAGTACAGTTTGCTGCATTTGAGCCATCTGTTTATAGCTAAAAACTGCTGTGAATGCCATATTTGGCAAATACAAGTGAGTGGGAAATGTAACACACGAAAATCAGCTCATATAATTTATTTTGTAAATTTACATTTCTGATTCATTCTGATTGACAGTTGAGGACATTGATAACAGGGGGCCAGTGTGTGTAATGATTCCTGGTTACAGATAAGACCCCTTCATCTCAACGTCTTCAGCTGTCTTTGCAAATAAACAGGTTGCCGTTTGTTAACACTGCTGCAGTCTGCTTAGATTTTCCAATAATCAGAGAGGCTACAGGATCGCAGCTTCTCGTGTTCATCTGAGTCTGACTAAATTCCCACAGCACTTCACCTCTCAGACACCACTGTCCCCGCCGTCCCCGACCTGGGCATTCTTCATTTAAACTGCAGACTGAGTCACAGAATACTGTGGAAAGCAAAGCATGACGAATGGTTCAGGGTGATGTAAGCTTCAATGAGTGGCTAATTCTTTGGCCAACAAGTCTTTATTACTCTTTATTATGGATTAATTTTTATTCTATAACTCAACACAATGACTAATACAGATCCTTGGAAAAAAAAAGCAATAATCAGGACGCTGGGATACCTCTGGAGCAGGTGGGTAATTTATCACTGTTAAATTCTGTTCTGCTCCAGTGCTGCGTTTTGGTCTCAAACACATTTGTGTGGAGAAAGAGTAATGATTCTCCCAGGCAGAGAGAGAGTCATTGTGTGAATCTGGCATCCTGCTTCTTACCCCTGACCAGCTCACCCCACACAAAACATCAGCACAAAATGATACTGATGGAATTGACTGCTTTTTAAAAACCGTTTGGAGTAACTCATTAACCACCTTTATTCATTATGTAAACCTACAGATGTGTGCTGGAGCTGCATGCTGCTCTGCTGTCCTTTGCCATGCTAAAAGCTTTCAGGCTTCCAAAGCCGAGACAATCCTATTCAACAGAAACCCCTGCCATTTAACAGGTTTTTATCAATTTATCTTAGGAGTCACGAAAAGGACACTGCTGCTGGAGCTCGGGGTAATGTGTGCGTGTGTGTGTGTGTGTGTGTGTGTGTGATAAAGTTTGTGTATGCATGGGTGTGTATGTGTGAGTGAGAAAGAAAACATATGAGAGTGTGTGTGTGTGATAAAGTTTGTGTATGCATGGGTGTGTATGTGTGAGTGAGAAAGAAAACATATGAGATTTATCTTCCTCTTTGTGTGTGTGTGTGTGAGTGAGATAAGAACATCAAAAAAGTGTGTATGTGTGTGCGTGTGTGTGTATATATATATATTTTGTGTGTGTTTGTGTGTGTGCCCATGTGTGTGTGTGATTGAGATAAGACCATCAGACAGACAGATGGAAGGCTGGTACAGTGCAGTTCTCCATTCAGCTCCTCCACTAAGCAGCTCTGATACCACAGTCTGAGCAACAGCTGATCCCTGTGCGGTCTCCACGACAACCCAGCGCACAGCATGGCAGGCGTCAGCCAGCGTGGGACACACAATGGCGGGAGTCAGGGACGAGAGCGCCCTTTTCACTCAGGCCACAAGTGTGACAGGAATCTCACAATGCGACATCAAAGAGGGCTGGCCATGCGAAGGAGGCACCGTTAGCGTTCTGTTAGTTAAAGCGGCCGCGGGAAAATCACTTACATCTTTTAATTGAACTGGCACAATCATTTAGCAGTCCACATCCATCCTATTAAAGCATTCAGATAAAATGGGCTGAGATGCTTCAGCAAGCAGGGCGGATCTGAATCTGTGCTTTCATACTGTGCTCAAGAGCAGTCTACAGTGCTACTCAGCTAGTAGCCAGAACGACAAAACCGTACGACTATATTTATAATATTGCATTCAATCCCCAACCATAACTCCAAAAGCTTCTACTTGCCTTTACTGATGCTGGGTCTTCGGGAGGAAATTTGAAAGATCTGTGGTCTGTGCAGGTAACCGTAAGGAATGTAGCCTAATATTTATCATTATTCAGTCAAGGATTCTGAATATGTAACTAGAATGGTCTGCTGGAGGATTGCCCACATCACTAATACAGCAATAAACCAATATGTCAGTAAGCAAGCTGATGCATATGCAAAGCATTTTGTAATGTATGCCAAATTATCACTGTAAATTATACATTACATTGCTTGATTAATGTGCTCAACAAACATTGCTAACTCGATAATGGAAAAACCAACTGCTTTTGAAAGCTAGGCTCTTCAAACACATATTTTGACTGGCAGCACTCTATTTGATCCATCAGTCTGAAGCACAACCTGTTCAACCTCATCCTGTTCACGTCAGAAACAATGTGCACGTGCCAGTAACAGCGTAGGATAGAATGATGAATGTCCTTTTGTGCAGATCGCAGACTCTAACACACTGCTGCCGAAGGTCTTCACCACTGCAATCTACTTCAACAGATCCATTAGCTCCATGTCATTCCCTGCAACCCAACAAGTCCTCATTAACACATGAAAAGCCGAAACAATGAATATGCAACATTCTGTAATTATGCTACACAAAAGCTAAGGTTGAGGATTCGATCAGAACTGTGATGCGTTTCTTGCCCGCTGCTGCCGTTGGCAGTCACGTGGTGACCCTGCTTTGTGTATGTTTATCACGAGGCCGGCCTCTCTCTTCCCCCGGGGGATGTGGACTAGTTTTTGCAATTAGTTGCTGGAGGGAGGCAACCCATTATAAAAGCATGAATTACTTCTAGGCCAGTGTGAGTCAGATTAACACCACAGTTTTTTAATGAAAGCTGCTGGTGCACTTATCAGACACAGAGGGGCCTCTCTGGGGTGCAGCTGGGGCCCCCATGAACATAACGAAAAAAGAAGAACAGCACAATGAAGGACCTCCACTCTGAGAAGGACCAACGCTGCGGACAGATGGAGAGCGGGGCCCTGTAACCGGCCGAGGGAGGGACAGATGGATTTTTCCAGATTTTTCCGTGCTGCCCGGCTCCTCCATCTGCGCCCTGATACTCAAACCAGAAACGACACAGCGCGATCGCTAAAAGCTAATGCTCTGGAGTGGATTCGTCCCTGACGCGCCCACCCTTCCTTAATAGACAAGCTGCTGCAGTCGAAAGTAGCCATTAAAATCCACTCCTGGGGACTGCAGCGGTATGTATCATTTTCAAGCTAGATCGCAATCAGCTGGACTGTCTTCCACCGCCAAAACAAAGAATCTTATTCCATCCAAAAGCAGTCTCAACCGTTGCTCTCTCGCTATGCCAGAGACAGAACTGGAAAGTATGGGAGATATGAGGCTATTGAAAATGTCTGTTTAGGCAGCAGACAGTAAATCTAGCAATATAACTTACAATCTCAACAGAAAGCATTTTCATGGCGTCAGCTGAGAGAGATGAGGCTGAACAAAGTGGGGGCCCCCATATTATTCTATTTGCAGAAAATCCAATTCTAAATTCCGTCCCTGGGCTGCCTGTGGGCCTCCTCTGGTCGATAAGCCATGCTTTAGGGCCAAGAGATCGGGCCCACAAGCGAGCCTGCTCTGATTAAATCGAGTGCATGCGATGTGCAACACTGCACACATTTCTCAGGCTGCTGGAGCTCATGGGATACGTCCTGTCCATTTTTACATACAGGGACAGTGGGGCAGAGGTAGGCTGCGCTGACACAGCAGCTTTGATTAATGGATAGCCTGCTATCGTTAGCAAAAGCCCCAGAGAAACGCGTGTTACTAATAATAGCTGACGGAATACAGTCACACTATTGTGCCTTTTCTTTCAACGGCGTCTCCATGCAGGGAAACGACCTCTCGCATAAACCATTTCAGTGTGAAGACTGAGGATATTATAGAGAAGAAGGGGAGGTGGTGGACCTGAGTATCTGGGGTTAACGATCATGGAGCTGGAGTTTATTAAAGGGCCATTGCACATTTAATCGGCCCTAAATAAATACAGAAAATCTGCAGTTATATTTAGATACAGACAGGACTCAATTTCAGAATTTAATGGCTTTATAAGCCACAGAGGGGTGAATGAGAAATTTTATTTATTTATTTAATTTTATTTTATTTTAATGTCCTCGAATGCATTTTGCTTTGTTGATTAATTTTAATGCCACTGTAATCAGGGCTTAGTTAAGGAAACAGAAGGAAAATGTCTCTATGATTTTAATTTCATTTATTTTGTGAGTCTGACTCTTTATAAATGTATATATATATATATATGAATGTATATGTTTTATAATTGTACAGCAAGTCAGCAGACTGAGGCACCACTATCACTATTTCAGCACCATGGAGAGAGACATGTGCCAAACTGTCTCTCTGAGTATGTTCTGAGTGGTCAGCTTATTTTATTCATGTATGTTCAATTACCCATGAAGCATTTAATAAAATCGATACATACTTCCATCATAATCTCAAGGGAAGAAAAGACAGTGGATGATTGAGTCTGTCAAACCCCACCCCCTTTCCTCTGTAGCCAATAGGACAGCAGGTGGACTCCAGCCTGAGGTCATCCAAAGGGAGCAGGGAGCAGAGAAAAGGTGGGGGGAGAGAATGTGGGAAGTATGAAATATAGGAAAAATAATCACATAAGACATTAAACAGATCTATGCCTCTTAGGTTTTATCTGAAGGTCGAAATCTTCAACCGCAAAATTGAATAGCATAATAAAATGTGTGCAGAAAGTAGTACAGAGAACCACGTTTCTTTTCAAGAGTTTCATCTAAATGCGCAACACAGTATGACGTAATGTCTGAGGATGGAAAATCTATTATCTTCAGTTTACAGATAAACATTACCACTGTTTCAGAGAGAGGAACACCATGCAGGTCTAAATATACAGAATGACATCATAATGAAATAGATATGTGAAGTTTCAGTACTGGTCCAGTACTGTGGTGTGCTTTATAAAGTGATTAATGCAATGGGGGAGGGGGTGAGGTGGTTGTTTTAACACACTTTGACAGGGAGTGATCATTAATGTAACAGACACCCCCTGAAGAGTGGGACAGGAAGGTTCTTGGTGAGGGGTAATGGAGTGTGTGTGTGGGGGGCTGAGAGTTGTTGGGGGGGGGTTGTGGTGGACAGCAGGTGGGGGGTAAGGTGGGCAGACAGAGGCTATAGATCAGGGAAATTTTTTCAATAAGCACATATCTTAGAAATGAATGTGAGTATGACTATGACTGAATTCCCAGGGGGGGATTTTGGTGATGGGGCTGATAAGAACACCCCCTGGAGGAATCGGACACATCCTGAAACCGGCACAGAGGGGGAACTTCAGTGGTGTTCAAACAGCCGTGACAACCGCGCCGGGAGCGACAAACCACGCACACGAGGGAACGCGCGCCTTCTGTCCGCGTCTTCTGGCTAGTCTGCTTGCTCATTGATCCCACATCTTTGCCCATTTCCACTGCCATCGCGCAGAGCTGGCCTGAGAGTGTCACTCTGTGCTGGAGGCGGGGGTGTGAGGGTTCATTTGTTACAGACAAGGTTGTCTCGGCAACCGCAACAACCCCTCTGCAGCAGGGTCCAGCTGGACTCCTGGTGCCAAGCTGCCGGGCGAAAATACCACAGAATCCCAAAAATAAACAGGCGGGAGCTTTCCCAGAGGGCAGTGAGGTTTGCGCTAACACCCTGCCCTCTTTCCACCCCAGACCAGAGCGGTGTGTAACATCGCCACTTAAGCATACTGATGAACCACGAGACAGACAGTACAGACAACACTAGTGCTCTATACACAATGGTAAATCTGCAATATTCATGAAAATTAATATTTAATTTAATTTAAATTTTTAAAAAAAAATTCTGTTTAACCTTTCTACTGGTTGAGGAACAAATTTAAAAAATAAAGAAAAAATATATGTGAATATAAAAAGTTACACTTGGTTGTATGTCTGCCATTGCTAACGACTGCATGCATATGATAGTCACTGTCAGACGATATCCCAGCATTGTGTACACCCTCTACAAGCTACATGTACGCTTCTACATGCCATGCTAACATACGTCCAACTTGACGTCCATTTCGAGATAAAACCAGTCGGTCAGAACGGAACTTGTACGTATGTCGGGGAATGGTTGTATATGGAAATATGAAAAAATCCAAAATCCGAGACATGTCTGGTCCCAGGCATTCTGGATATGAGATACTCAACCTGTATTGTGATTGGGTAAAATTTACCAGTTTTAAATTTTGCATAAAGAATGATATGCTAAATTACTTTTGTTGACCTGAGACTTCAGTGCTTTACCTTATTTCTATTCGGCGCCATTCCAGAATGTAAGACGGGCACACCTACTCAGCTGTGGCATTGGGACTTTACACACTCAGCTCTGCCACGCTGCTAAGCCCAGCACATGCAGTGTAAGTGCTTTCACTGCCCTGTGAGATCAGCGCATCTGCAGCTGCTGTCGAAGTCACCGTCCTCAGTCTGGCTGAGGAATATTTTAAAAAATTGCTGAATAAGTCAGGTGTTCAACATTCACAAAAATAACTGCAGCTTCCTGGAAACTGTCAAACCGTTAACATGCCAACATTTTATTTTTTTAAATCAAGATATGTAGTGCTTACCTCATGATATTTCAGTTTTGGCCACTCACAGATATCTTACAAAAATAATTCATTATGTAAAAATGACATGTTCATGTTCTGTATATAATATCTCATGTAAATTACTTAAATATTACAAATAAATGTCAAAATAAACATGTATATTGATAATATTTGATATTAGCATTTTTATTAGCATTTCTATTTTTTAAATTCACTGGTAGTGCCCTCATGCACTACTTCTTTTGACATGACCCCAGCTGCTCCAAGACTTTGCTTTACAAACTGTGGTACAGGTACATGACGGACATAAGACAGCATATATGCACCTTAAGGTAGATTAGAAGGCTGAAGAGGGTCCAAATGCGCTTTCGCATCTACTTACGTAACCTTCACTGTCCAGAATAAGGACACTGTGTTCAAACAGCCTGTCCCAAGCGGGACGGACCAGGGGAATTTCAGCAGATTGGCTCCTAACAACACCAGGACACGCCTGACTGAATTCATCTCTGCGCTCAGCGCCTGTCTGCAGCTGGAGTGCACACCCTTAGTGAGAGTGCAGGAAACATCGATCCAGACGTGAATTAACTGGTGTGGTAAACCAGCCCCAGGGCTTGATGAAGATATGGAGGAGAGGCGGCCATTGACCCTGCACCCCTCCTGTGGTCTCTCTGCAACTCACAAACTACTTTATTCTCTCTCCGCTCTGCTCGTTTTCTCTTTGCTTTTCCGTTTCCTTTGTTCTTCTCTGTTCTCATGTTTTCCTATGTTATTTGTAGTTAAATTGACCAAAGGTGAGCTAAAATGGAACCACTGTGTATTGGCCATGGTAGCATAATATGTCAACATGTGTCCCTTTGGAGTGTATGCACACAGTTCGTACAGTCTGTACGGATGCATTCAGCTGTGACCTTATCAAAATATACATTTTGTTTAGCAGTCTTAACAGGGAACAAAATCACACTGTAATAAAGTGAATCCAGAGCTCCACAGTAGTACATAAGAACAGTACTGTCTAGATGCACAGTGTTAAGGCGGGTGCAATAAGGTACAATAACAGCGAACATCATTCCACTGAATCCAGGATATCAACGCTCAGTGACTGACAGATCAGTCAGAGCTTCTCTAAACCAATCACAATGAATTGAATTGAGTCTTTTGATTTTTGGTGGTCTCTGCAGTTGCTCTTAAACCTCATTCATGATGCTGTTTGGCATCTCAGGGCATTGGTTTTAAAAATACTCCAAAAAGCAAATACACTTGCAAATGCTCTTGGTATTGGCAGAGGTTGAATGTATTCCTGTCCATGACTGTAAATGGCAAAAAACCTGTGAGAGAGTGAGGACGGGACTAGTGTACAAATAAATACTCATTATTTACCGATTCTTGCCAACATCCACACGCTAAAGGTAAAGTCACTTCTTCTTACACTGCATATTATAAATCCAAACAATAGCTGTGGAATTCACTACATACAAATGTGTTTTTGCACAGAGTGTGAGAAACAATGCTTCACCAACAAGCATTGTTGTGTCTGAATACAGACTGAAGCAGTGGGACGGGGGTGGAGATGACTCACTGCCTGAATGAAGCTCTTTTTGCTCTACCACTTCAGTGACTCTTTCATGGCTGCACCATGCTAATGCTTTACTTATCAACTCATATTTTATTCATGCTGAATACATTTCATTTCAGTATTCAGAATCATCAATGAATAGTCAAATGTGAATACCACAAGGCCGCGAATGCCAAAATTTTCCTCTATACAGCATCAAAGCTGCATTAAAAACAACAACAAAAAACCCCAATGCTGCCAGTCTACTCCTGTTCTACATTGCTTTAAGGTTCCTGTGGTAATGGAATTATGGGTGTAGTGGATTTAACGGTTATTTTATGGCTGGAGGAAAAATACAATGTCACGAATGCTCTCTCTGCCTTACACAGTTTAATATGTATCACTGTGATGCAGCACACAACTCCATTCAGTAGTCCAGAAAATGAGGATTTCTTATTTACACTGACTGACTTTCAGAGAAACTAACAGGGTTTGGAAAGCCAGTAATGAGTAATGATTCAGTGGTTTTTTGTGGTGAGAATATCTGTGTGTGGGATAAATGGAAAGAAAGGATTACATGAGTCTATGCTTTTTGTCTTAGTTTTTTTTTTGCCAGTGTAAGTAAGTAGATGTGCTGTGATGTGCTGAGATGGCAGGAAAAGTTCCTGGGAGTCTCCAAGTGTCCCTAAGCTGAGCCCGACAGCAGGAGCGAAAGAGCTCACTGCAGCACATTCATTACTGTTCGCTATAAAAGAACCAGCAGGACCGGACCGAGTCCTCAGTGTGACACAGAGTGGATGCTAACCAGCTCCCTCAACAAAAGCGCACCTGTCAGTGTTTTCATCCCACCTTCTGTGTGTGTGTGTATACACATTCAGCATCAACCACAAAGGTCAGACAGAAGAAAGTCTCCATTCAGCACGTCTTGTTTAACCAATTCAATTAGTACCCGGTGTGCTCATCCTGTCACTGATAAGAGGAGCGGTTGGACCGTTTCCCAGACTGACAGTCACCGTGCCTGGCCTGCGCCCCAGCCCAGTGTGGGAGCTGTATCTGTTTCCGTGACATCGGCCGCGCCACGGCAACGGAGTGATCGTCTCCAGCCGTCGCGTTCATCACTGGGCGAAAATCAGGGCTGGCCGAGTCCTGCAGCTCGGCGCATATGCCACACAGCTCTCCTCCTGATTACATCTGATTACGCTGTGTGAGAAACAAAGTGAAGCAGCGCCAAATGCTACCTCTGCCGGGCTTTTGGCTGGCCGGCCAGGTGAGAGGATGGAACTGGTTCAGAATGGCTTTCCCCTGTTTCCCAGATCGCAGCAGCATTCACTTTGCAATACTAGAAGAAAGACGACATGCTGACAGTATGATAACCTGAAATCCAGGGGATTCAATCAGTGTTTAGCGACACAGGGGTTTGTGTTTGCATGTGCAGACCTCCACCGGCGCAGAGTGGGGGTATCTCTGCACTAGTGCCTCAAGTCTGAGAATCCATTAACCCTCAGAAAACAATTCTTCATACCCCACTGCCTGCAGAATGCTGAGAGCCCATTTCCCTCCATGGGAAGAGGCTGTAATGGGAAAGTGCAGCTCTGTGAACCACATAATGAGTGGGGCTGCCAAACGCTGTCAATCACAGGCATGTATGAATCCGTTAAAAGTGAAAAGCTACGGCTCATTCAGACCAGTGTCAGTGACAACAGCTCCATCCATGAGGCCCAGCTGGCCCTAGCACCACTGAAACCACACACAGACAGGCCCTTAGCCTGGACTCTGCACTGCTATCCGGTGTGTTAGTTTGAGCTCCGGACTGAGCACCGTTGCAGCAGCAGCTGACTGGTTCCCGTGCGCGGACTGTCGCTTTGGATGCGCATTTCCGTTTGAATGCGCCATGCGTACGACTGCTGCTTGCGCTTCCTGCTTGCTGACGAGCCCGCGGCCACCCCCCGACACACGGACGCCTGAGAGAGGCCAGGCCAGTCAGCAGCTGACATCGCCAAGGAGACAGTGCACAATGCGAGCGTTCTGCCAGGAGGGGCTGCCTGCTGGAGGCGGAACATGGCGATTAGCTGGGCTGTGAGCAGAGGAGCGCGCTAATTCTGGTTCCCTGCTCAGCTCCGCCCCTCTGCTTTCACAGCTTGTCACTATGATTAAAAGGGACACCGCATGAGCATCTTGGATGAAAACCTCCAGCAGACCTTCGGCCTCTCAGAGAAAAAGCAGAGGGGCATTTCCCCCCGGGGAGCACATGGACCAAGGGGGGCTGCGGGCTCAAATACAGGGCAGGGGCACAGCGCTGCTGTCACACTACTGTCCAGGCAAAGCTACATCCCACCCACCCACTGTGTTTGTTTACCTCTTAAGCACTGGATGTCTGTATGAATGCATTGCCTTTGTTTCCCCTACAGTGCTGGATGTCTGTATGAATGCCTTGCTTTAGCTGCAGTGGTCAGTGGCCTGCTCTTGTGTCCAGCTCAGTCCAGCAGCACCATTGTCCCAGCAGGTCCCGTGCCAGAGCCTTAAATGTGGTTCTCTGGGTTTCATCCTAAAGGTGCATTGTGCAGGAGTCAGACCACTAACTGCAGTAATAAACACTCTCCTTTACATCCTAATAACTCTCCTTCATTTTGCCTCGCGTAGCAGGAGCCCCAAAAGCACAGCCTGCTGCATAGGGACATTAATCACAAAGTTAAAGAACTATGGTGGGTGCGGCGGCCGTGTTTTTAGCGTTATTGTGCTTCCGGAGATTGCTCGTCCTATTAAACGTCACTCGCACGGGGCGTAAATCAGAACGCGTGATTAACGGATGACGGAGGGGGCTGTGTTCCCGGGCCTCAGTCGCAGCCGCCTCCCATAAACAGCATGATTCATTAGCGTCCTCAGCTAACTCGCACAGGCTGCCGCTCCACAGACGGAGCCCCTGCCCAGAGCTCCGGCATCAGGGCGTGTCACTGCACCACCTGCCGTCTCTTCACACACGCCCTAAAAACTAAGCCTAAACCCCCAAACACTGACCCCAACCCTAACCACTAACCCTAAACAAACCCTAACCGCTAACGCTAAACACTAACCCTTAAAACTAACCCTAAACCCCCAAACACTGACCCCAACCCTAACCACTAACCCTAAACAAACCCTAACCGCTAACGCTAAACACTAACCCTTAAAACTAACCCGAAACCCCCAAACACTGACCCCAACCCTAACCACTAACCCTAAACAAACCCTAACCGCTAACGCTAAACACTAACCCTTAAAACTAACCCGAAACCCCCAAACACTGACCCCAACCCTAACCACTAACCCTAAACAAACCCTAACCGCTAACGCTAAACACTAACCCTTAAAACTAACCCTAAACCCCCAAACACTGACCCCAACCCTAACCACTAACCCTAAACAAACCCTAACCGCTAACGCTAAACACTAAACCCTTAAAACTAACCCTAAACCCCCAAACACTGACCCCAACCCTAACCACTAACCCTAAACAAACCCTAACCACTAACCCTAAACACTAACCCTTAAAACTAACCCTAAACCCCCAAACACTGACCCCAACCCTAACCACTAACCCTAAACAAACCCTAACCGCTAACGCTAAACACTAAACCCTTAAAACTAACCCTAAACCCCCAAACACTGACCCCAACCCTAACCACTAACCCTAAACAAACCCTAACCACTAACCCTAAACACTAACCCTTAAAACTAACCTAAACCCCAAACACTGACCCCAACCCTAACCACTAACCCTAAACAAACCCTAACCGCTAACGCTAAACACTAACCCTTAAAACTAACCCTAAACCCCCAAACACTGACCCCAACCCTAACCACTAACCCTAAAGACTAACCCTAACCCAAAAAACCCACCCTAACCTTAACCACTGACCCTACCCTAACCTTACACACTAACCCTAAGAACACACCCTAACCCTAATGCCTAACCCTAAACACACCCTTCACAACCCTATAAATGGGCGGAGCTATCACCCCCCTTCTGGGTGATTGGCCGGTATTGACCAATCAGTGCTTTACTGTGCAGGTAAAACTCTCCTGGCTCTTCCCTTGAATAAGGCAGTGATTGACAGAGCATGAGAGCCTGTTGCTCCATCGATAATGGAGGCAGTGAAGCCTGGCTCTCCCATTACCACAGCCGCCCGAAAGTCTGTGTGAAAACACAGGGAAAATGTCAAATGCCTCTGCACTGAGTCAGCATATCTGCTACACTTGGGCAGACAAAGAAGAATGGACACAGCCCACTGCTTCTGTGTCTCCACATCATTCTTCAGCGTCACTGATAGATCTTATTTTTATCTTTTCTTGCATTACTGCACAGCACAAACCACACTCCAACAAACGCCATTTCTTCCCCTTTCAACGACATGTTGTCAGGAAGTAACATATTGCTTATATTTGTTTATTTACCAAATGATTGCTCTTGTCTGAGGTGAGATGACTTACATGGATCTGTAGCTGTAAGATAAAGTCAGACAGAGCCAGCAGTGACTTCACTGGTCACAGTCACCCATACGTAATCAGTATGCAGAGAGCTGCTTTGGCACACTCGACAAGGCAGCTGAGAGCAGACCACACACGGGACAAATCTGAGAGGGGGTAGGAGGTGGAGCGAACAGCAGGCGGGAGAGGGGACAGACAGAAACAGAGCGAGGGATATATATTATATGCATATGTACATACAGAGTGGCAGAGGAATACAGGGAGAGACAGAGAGGGGAAGAGAGAAATAAATATGAAGGGAGACAGAGAGGGAGACAAACTGGCAGAGAGAGAGACAGTGAGCAGTGTTGGAGAGAGAGTGATAGAGACTGAGGGAGAGTAAAAAAAAGGCAAAAGGAGGAGAGATGGACAGGAAAAGGGAAGAAGAGAATAAGGGAGAGGTTACCCTGACTGCAGTACCAGTTCTCTCCACCCCACACACAAGCCACACCCTCCTAGCCGGTAAACTGCTTCGCTGCCCCACAGGGAGGCTTGGGTGTCCTGCTCTACACCACCAATAATGTCACACTATCCCCTGTTAGGGCTAAACAGCCCAGCTTCAGCACACTGCAATAAGGCCAGCATCCCTGCTTCAGCCACACTGGGTACTTACAATGAGCTACCGGGACCCCGCTGCTAACTCAGACACGTATCTACTGGTGACCATCATCTGGGGAAGCAGCATGGCAGAGAAGGAAGAGTGCAGATTCAAAACGAGGAGGAATACAGCTAAAGCACAGCTGATTATAACAGGATACTATGGACCAACATACATTTAATATGACTACCATCCAGACATCAGTTACCACCAGTTTATTGTTTTTATTCCATTATCTATGAGCAAAATCAATCAATCAACAAAATACTCCCAATTAATAGTAATAAATGAGGGACTGCTCATTGATTTGTGGGCTGAGTTTAAACATTAACTTGAGTGTGTGGAATATTTCTGCATGGTGGGGGGTGTGGTGTCGCTGCCAGTGAGTGTGACCCTGACCTGAGCGGAATATTAAACCCCCCTGAGTGACAGCAGAGGGCTGGTTGGGGTTGGGGTTGGGGTTGGGGTTGGGGTGGGGGTGGGGGTGGGGGTGATGATTCAATCCAAGGTCATTAAGAGAGATATATGGCTTTTGGATTATTAATCTCTCCGCCCCCTTACCTCCAGGATGGATTTTAATGAGAAACACAGCTCAGCAGGAGGCTAACCCCATTTGAATCTGTCTGCCATGATCCTTACACTATCTCCTCAACCCCGTACCAGCAGACTGTACTCCTAACCATAATTAGACACACTAACAGCTAGTAAGAGACTAAGAGAGTACATTCTTCTATTCCGTCTTGCCTGCAAAAAAAAAAAAAAATTTGCATGTGTTGTATTACCATCATATATTACATATTAAATTACATGTGTTGTGTTAGCATTATATATTATCTTATATTACAGAGGTGACAGACTGCAGGGAACAGGCCCAGTCTGTGAAAGCCCAGCCCAGCCGGGTCTCTGACTGCGACGTAAACACTTTTGATATGAAAGCGCGCACGTTTCGCTTCTTGCCTCTTCTGAGACTGCAGGAGACACAGCTGAAGCACGGCACTGATCAATACAGACCTCTCTGGTCCCAGAGCCTCACGGCTCTTTCAGGAATTATTTTCACTGCAGCAGAAACAGCTTTTTTCCTCTACTTTCTTTTTTTCTTTCTTTTTTAAAATTCTCTTTATCCTCCCCCTCCCAAAAAAAAGGCCCAGGGCTGTTTTCAGAGTCTGAGATTAAAGAGGGCGATGTGGAGCCGATGGTCTGACTGTCACAAATCGGCTCTGGGTCGGAGCAGCAGAGCAGCATAAATCGGGTAAAAACACATCTCCCTCCAGAAAAAACCAGGACACTATGCGCTGTGAGGCTGTTCATTAGGTCAAATCAATCCAGTCAAGGTTGAAAAAAAAAATACATCTTATTTCTCCTCACTTCTATCTCTCCCCACCTCCCCCCTCACCTCCTTTCTCTCCATTCCTGTTTGAGATTCTGCACCCCCCTCATCCCCATGGAATCAGCAACAGCTCACATTTGTGCTCCAATCAGTGTCTTATTTTCTGCGGTATTGGTATGGTAATGGAATTGTATCAGTGATGTTTCTCCCTCCTTCTTTCCCCATCCTTGCCCCGATCTGCCCCCCCACCTTCCTGGAAGGGCAAATGAGACCTTGTCTATTTCCAAAGACTGGGAGTCAAACAAAAGCCAGACTGGAATATTTGCCACTGGTCTCAGAACGTGCAAAAATGTGCTTTCACATTTCCCGTTTTGTCATGTGTCACCTTGACCTCTACTTTCCTCTGCATCCAACAAGGGCGAAGATCAGCTTTCACTTCGGTGGTTTGTAACCACCGATACACATTTTGAAGCATGCGCTAAAGCTTCACAATTGACAATTGACAAGTGAGTGTGTGTGTATTAGTATGTGTGTGTGTATGTCTGTGTGTGTGCGTGCGTGTGTATGTCTGTGTGCGTGCGTGCGTGTGTGTATGTGTGTGTATGTGAGTGCATGTGTATGTGTGCATGTGTGTATGTGAGTGCATGTGTGTGTGTGTGCATGTGTGTATCTGTATGTGAGTGCGTATGTGTGTGTGTGTGTGTGTGTATGTGTATGTGAGTGCGTATGTGTGTGTGTGTGTGCCTCCACATGCATTTCACATAATACTAAGCACGTTCACAGCTGATGTCAGACACAATACATACTGCAACAGGAGGGAGAGATCAATCAGCACCCCCCTCTCTAAGCCGACCCTCTGGGACACGCTCTCTCCTGGAGCAGACAGGGGGGATAGAGAGAGAGGGAGAGGCCTCAGGGGCTCCAGCAGGTATTGAGCGTGTGCACCCGGTGCACAAAACAGTGGGGGTGGGGATGAAATAAGTGCACAGACCCGGTTGCCTCATGCCAAATCAAGAACCCCTTGGCTCCCTTTGTTCCCATCAAAAAGAAGGAGGGCAGTGGGAGGACCAAAATGACTAACTGCTCACTCTCACCACCCCCCCCCCCAGGTTCTGCTTTCCCCCTCTCACCCCGTTCCTTCCTCCTTTAAAATCCCCCTCCTTCCTTTCGAAACCTTGAAAGGTGTGATCGAGAGCAGGACCGCAGGAATCGCTAAAAATGCTAAAGATAAGCAGCAGTGGGTACGCTGTGATAGTGTGAATGATGTATCACAAGGACAGACAAAAAATGGATAAGAATAAATACGGAGAAAATATGGGAAATATGGAACATGCTTGGTCTGACTTTGATAGTCATTTATGGCTATGATTAATGGTGGAATTGGCTCCACAACTGAAAAGCAGAGAGATATATTTTTGTGTACTTTTATAACCTGCCCATGTATGACCTCACAACACCACTCTTGCATGTTCATCCAATCAGGGATCACATCAGCGTGTCCAATCCTCTGAGGATCTATAACACCTGTAAGTCAAACAGTGAAATACATGCAAAGCAGCCACTAACAGGTGGAGAGATACAGGTGGACAGGTGGAGAGATACAGCTCTCACTAATCACAGAGACACCCCTGAAGGTAGCTGGTGAGAGGTTAGCGATGGTTAGCGGTAGCGGTTACCCAGGCAACCCTGGCTGATTTGACCCCATATTACCCTGCTCTACAGTGCGATGAAGACAACGGTGTCCTGCTGCTGTGGAACCACAGCCAGTCTGCTAACGATGTAACCCGTCAGCCCAGGCTCAAATTACATACGTGGAGGTAGAAATATGGCTGCCCTACGCTTGGAGAGAACACCTTCACCAAGCTAGCAAACCTCTCTAGAGTCCATGTAGTCACTTTACTTCCCATTCTTTCAAATACAAAAAATTAAACATAAGACTTTAATTCATGCTTGATGCCGCAGGGTCGAGGAACCAATCTCAGGAGCGGCATGACATCATAGATTATAATTAATTATTCATGGATAGACATCCCCCTTGACTTTCAGTAGCGGTTTCCCGGCACACAATACTGAACCAATTTCAGCGGGTCTCTCCCTCCACAGGATCCATTATTCATTACGCGAGATGGAGGAGTGCTTGTACTTACGGACCAGATCGAACCATCAGCCTCTACCTCTGCCAGGTTACAATAATGTATGCTCTGTTTTTAAAAAAATGTATGATCTAAACATAGACTGACTGCTAACTGCACTGTTTATCACCCGCATCCTGTGCATTGGTTTTAATCGCCTCAGAAAGGGAGGCTTCCAACGGCGGCTAACCGCTAAAGGTAGGTATGCTCTGGACATTACCCCCTCCACACTCAGAGTTATGCTCTCTTCATACTTCTGGCTCCCTGACTACCACTACAGTGAGAATGAGTAGAGCAGTGAGAATGAGAAAGGCAGAGTAAGAAAAAGATGGGTAAAACTGTGAGAATGAGTAAGGGAGAGGAAGAGGGGTAAAACAGTTAGAATGAATAAGGCAGAGTGAGAGAAAGAGAGATGTGAGGTGAAGTGAAACGGGCTCCTGTTTTCTGCGGGACAGAGACAGTTATGCTCACAGCGGCCTCTTGAAGGAAGGTGCCATTGGATTTCACTTACTGCTCCTTGTCATTCAGTATTTATTTGAAACCCGTAATTTTACAGTGAAATAAGGGAAGAGCCACATCAGTCCTCTGGGTGAAATAAAACCTTAAATGGAAGAGCAGCTGGCTCCACCCGAGCCTTTCCTGTCATTCTCTGCTAGAACTTCTCACACTCCTTTCCATATGTGTTCCTTTGTTTCCATCCTGAAAGAATGACATACACAGCCCTTTAATGCACTACACTGCTCATGTATGCTGTAGTTTAACGTATGCATGACGCTCGTAACGGATCCTGCTCCACACTTCTGTCACTGAGCTGTGATTGGCTATTTCCAATTACATAGTAGACATTACATTATAGTTTCACGCTAACGGATCCTGCTCCACACTTCTGTCATTGAGCTGTGATTGGCTATTTCCAATTACATTATAGACATTACATTATAGTTTCACGTATGCATGACACTCTTAACGGATCCTGCTCCACACTTCTGTCACTGAGCTGTGATTGGCTATTTCCAATTACATTATAGACATTACATTATAGGCATTTAGCAGAGGCTGTTGTCCAGAGTGACTTATAACACAAAGTGCATTATGTCGGGATGGGGTGTTAAAGTGCTAAAGGGGTAAAAGACTCAAGTGCCAGAAGGGTTAGCATGGACTAAACCCAGTGCCACAGCCGTATCTCTCCCTGTATGTCCACTTAACTGTTCCTCTTTCTCTGCAACTCTTTGGCCACCATTTTAAATCTCAGTAAACATCACAGATATTAAAAAACAAGTGGCTTTCTGACTAAGCTTTCATCCGCAGATAAATGAAACTCTTTCCAGGCTCAGGAAATGGGTTTATTATGAGGATAGTTCTGTCGGCAAACACTACGAAGTAGACAAGTAATAACCGCAGAAACACTCTGCTGACACTGACACTACCAAAAAAAAAAAAAAAAAAAAAAAAGCAATTAAGCGCAGCCAAATGCATAGGGCCATAAACATTCCATGCGCACAGTCGATCTAAAATAGCCGTTGAGAATGCAAGTCTAATTTGTAATCCATTTTTCATTGAGTGAAACATCTTTGCATTGCTGGAGATGAGCACTTGGGTGTATGCACATTTTTCCGCTACATGAAGCCTATGTGCTGTATTGAGGCCATTTCTGCCCTTGAGTTTTCTGTGTCCTCCTGGGGGGGGTTTGGGGAATGCAGGTTTATGAAGCATTTTTTTCCATGACAAGCGGGTGTAGTATTCCCTCACGGGGACTGGAGCCTTCTGTCACAGCATTCGTTTAGGAGCTGAGTATTTATGACCGGTCTGTCATGCTGTTGCTGTGCCATTTAGCCAGGGGGCAGTTTCAGGCAGGGCCACTTACTGCTGGACCATGGGGCACAATTTGGAGAGGGGTTCTGCTAGACTCCAGGGCAGTTTTGGGCAATGCTACTGGCTGGACCATGGGGCAGAATTTGGCAGTCCTAATGATGGACTATGGGGCACTTTGGGCCAGGGCTATGGTTGGACCATGGGGCAGAATTTGGCAGTGGCTGGACCATGGGGCAGAACTGATGGACTATGGGGCAGAATTTGGCAGTGCTACTGATGGACTATGGAGGTGATGTCATAGACCTTGCTGAGAGGCTGCTGGTAACTATGAGGTCATCTGTCCCATACCAAAAACCATGACTCCTGCACAGAAATGACTTTCCCCATGCAGTGAAACTAAAATCCAATACAGAGTGCAGATGCACACCAAATGGGTGTATCAGCCATAAAACTGAATAATTCTCCTTTGCTGTCAACTTATTCATAAACAGTCCTATTCATAAACAGACACATACTACAAAAAAAAACATAAAAAACACAAACATATAGCACTAACGGGAAATCGCAGAAACTCCATTCCCCCTAGTGCTGACAGAAGGAGGACAGACGGAGAGAAGAATGACGCACACAATGGTAACTCACAGACTCAATGAGTGTATCTGACTGCACCAACACAGTCTCCCACCGCCTGTCGAGAGAATGGCCATCTGGGAATTACGTCATACCGTAGGGTAGCTGTGAATCCATGCCACTTGAGGCTTCGCCAGGTGATGCTTGTATACAGGGCAGCGGAATTCTGCCTAACACACCTGTCTCTGCATATCTCTTTACCTTTTCTAAGGTGCACAACCCAAGAGTCATCTCACTGTCAACACTCCTTGGTGAACAAGGAAATATGACCCTGCAAATTCAATAAAAATACTAAAAATGTATGTTAAAACATATGGATATACAGATTTATCTTTAAAACTGAGCACCTGACTGGGTATTTATTGCATGATGAGAAACAGGTGAAGTTACCTAGTGGAATCTCTGGAGGAAGAATAACAAAACGATCAGGCAGAGGTACAGCAAATTGTGTTCAGCGAAGTAAATCCAGGGAACACCATTTTAAATATGTTTCTCAATTCCATCTCTGGCAAAGGGTATGCTGTACAAAGGAAAGAGAAGATGGAGCCTAAAGCACTGATACTAACACAGACACCTCAGAACCCTGTCACTCATGCCTTGTTAATATTCATAGAAATAACTTTAATAGGAATGCGACTGAATGCCGGTTTCTTTTGCTCTCCCTGAAGGTGATACCATATCAGTCCTCGCGTAAGGCTTTGGGCCGCCCTATCGCACACAGACAGGCAAGAACAGAGAGAGCGCCGGCTGCACTGAAGTCCAGCACAGCAGTTACAGAGGGTCATATGTGCTCTGGAGCTCTGCTCTTATGGCTAATGAGAACACCTACAGTGGGGTGCGTGGAATGCCCCAGTGAGAGCTACCTGAACAATAACATGCCAATCATTTACAGAAGAATGAGGCCCTGTGGGGCACTGTGCCCGTGCATTCAAGTCTAAATGCAGGTCCATAGTTACAGTGAGTATGTTTCCTGTGCCAAATGAAGCCTTCATTTCTTCACCAATGAGATTGCTCCATTCTGTGTTCTCTGTCTTGGTACTCCCAGTTAAAGGGCTCCCAGGGCCTACCCGAACAGTGTGTTAGTGTCCTGTGCCGAATAAGGACATCATCCTTCATCAAGAACATCATTCAGTTCCATATTCTCTGTCTCTGCATCCCACTTCAAATCAACAATGACAGAACGCAGTTACTGTACGAAAAAAAACACAAGGAACAGCGAAGACACAGTCTAAAAATACCCTCCTCTAAATGAATGTGCTGGCAGGCAGATCACGAAGCAAGCTAATTAGCATTGACCCATCCTTAGCTTTTTATTAGCCCTGCAGACTCTCTGCAACAACCTTATTTCCTCCACTTCACTGTTGATAGGTTGATCTGAAGCAAGAAGAACAAAATTATTCAATTAGTAAGAAGATTTTTAGACAGCATAACCGAGCAGCACTTGTGTAACCAGTCATGGAAAATCCTTGTGATCATTCTTATTCAAATAACACTAAAGCTTAATTAACACCACTAATGCTTTTATGCTAACTTAATTCAAAGCCTAAGAGCACAGTTTGGCATGCTCTATATGAAAAGGAGGACAGATCAAGTTCCTCAGAAGTTGAAAAAATAAAATAAAATAAAAACACATTCCACATCTAATCCACAGTGTGTAATACAGAAATTAAAGGAACTGATGTTTTTCACACTGAATATACAAGATATCTGTTAAAACACACACTCATGCACTCATGCACTCTCTCTCTCACACACACACACACACACACACACACACACACACACACACACGCACACTCTCTCTCTCACACACACACACGCACACACTCTCTCTCACACAAACACACACACATGCACACACTCTCTCTCACACAGACACACACACACACACACACACACATACACACACGCACACACTCTCTCTCTCACACAAACACACACACATGCACACACTCTCACTCTCACACAAACACACACACATGCACACACTCTCTCTCTCACACAGACACACACACACTTGAGGAGTGTGTCGGGATATTGTATTTACACTTCTCAGCTGAACCCTTGAGCTCATTCCTGAGAACAGTTAGAGCACTGATTCACCCTTTCATAGCCAGAGAAGTCAGTTAGAGCACTGATTCACCCTTTCACAGCCAGATAAGTCAGTTAGAGCACTGATTCACCCTTTCACAGCCAGAGAAGTCAGTTAGAGTGCTGATTCACCCTTTCACAGCCAGAGAAGTCAGTTAGAGCACTGATTCACCCTTTCACAGCCAGAGAAGTCAGTTAGAGCACTGATTCACCCTTTCACAGCCAGAGAAGTCAGTTAGAGCACTGATTCACCCTTTCACAGCCAGATAAGTCAGTTAGAGTGCTGATTCACCCTTTCACAGCCAGAGAAGTCAGTTAGAGTGCTGATTCACCCTTTCACAGCCAGAGAAGTCAGTTAGAGTGCTATTCACCCTTTCACAGCCAGAGAAGTCAGTTAGAGCACTGATTCACCCTTTCACAGCCAGAGAAGTCAGTTAGAGCACTGATTCACCCTTTCACAGCCAGAGAAGTCAGTTAGAGCACTGATTCACCCTCTCACAGCCAGAGAAGTCAGTTAGAGTGCCTATTCACCCTTTCACAGCCAGAGAAGTCAGTCAGAGTGCCTATTCACCCTTTCACAGCCAGAGAAGTCAGTTAGAGCACTGATTCACCCTTTCACAGCCAGAGAAGTCAGTCAGAGTGTCTATTCACCCTTTCACAGCCAGAGAAGTCAGTCAGAGGGTCTATTCACCCTTTCACTGCCAGAGAAGTCAGTTATAGTGCCTATTCACCCTTTCACAGCCACAGAAGTCGGTTAGAGTGCCTATTCACCCTTTCACAGCCACAGAAGTCGGTTAGAGTGCCTATTCACCCTTTCACAGCCACAGAAGCCTATTCACCCTTTCAGTTAGAGTGCCTATTCACCCTTTCACTTTCACAGCCCAGAGAAGCCTATTCACCCTTTCACAGCCACAGAAGTCAGTTAGAGTGCCTATTCACCCTTTCACAGCCACAGAAGTCAGTTAGAGTGCCTATTCACCCTTTCACAGCCACAGAAGTCAGTTATAGTGCCTATTCACCCTTTCACAGCCACAGAAGTCAGTTAGAGTGCCTATTCACCCTTTCACAGCCAGAGAAGTCAGTTAGAGTGCCTATTCACCCTTTCACAGCCACAGAAGTCACATGACACAAACTTACAAATATGCATCTGGCTGTTACTGAGATTTCAAAGAAGTCATTTCAGAAGATTCAGTCAGGATTCAAAATTCACATCAATGGACAAATGTTGAGTTTCCAAGTGTTTAAAGAGTAAACCCTCTCAAAAAATAAATACATAAATAAACAAAAAAAACATATAAGACTCATAAGAGGACATTTAAGAGTAATGGGTCATAAAAATGCTGCAGGTACGTGCGCTGCCCCCCTCTCCCTCTCTCTGTACTGTGCTGAGGAAGCTGAGGATGACTGTGATGTTTCAGAGAGGCAGGAGAATAAGGTATGAGGTGGGCAGAACTGGGAGTCGATGGCTGGACAGGCTGAGGTAAATGGGGTTTTGATGGAGCTGTGCTCTTCATTAGCCAAAAGCCTACACTGAGAGCTCTGGGTCCCGGACCCTTCTGTCTCTCTCTCCCTCCTCAGTCCTCCCATCATTTCATCATTTCCATCTTTAAACAAACTGTCCACGCTGCACTCAAAAAATCATCATCGGCAGATATTAGACAAACACTGTGATGGAGTGATGATGGAGTGATGGAGTACCACTCTCATGGACACACACACACTCTCTCTTTCACACACACACACACACACACACACACTCTCTCTCTCTCTCTCTCAAACACACACGCACACACACACGCTCTCTCTCTCTCTCTCACTCAAACACACACACTCTCTCTCACACATTCTCTCTCTCACACACACATACACACACATACAGGCTCTGTCTCTCTCTCTCAAACACATACACACACATACACGCTCTGTTTCTCTCTCACACACACACACATGCTCTCTCTCTCTCCCACACACACACACACACACACACGCTCTCTCTCTCTTTCTCTCTCTCCCACACACACACACACACACACACACACGCTCTCTCTCTCTTTCTCTCTCTCCCACACACACACACACATGCACACACAGGCTCAAGCACCCACACACATATCATACAATGAAAACGGCCCAGCGAAATTAAAAAAGTGCCTGAAAAGCACTCCATTATTTGAGTTTAACCTTTACTCTGTACTTAATGAAGAGTGAAAAACAACCATGAATGAATATACCACAATCACAGAGAGAGAAGCGGCTGCAGGATGAAAACACTGCTGTCTATCAGTGCTATGGGAACATCAGCAGCAGTATAACACAGGGGGGGGATTTACGATATTCACAGACTGCCTGACTGGCATAAATCAGTACAGGATCGAAAACGACAAAGAGGAAAAATAAACGGAAAAGCCTCTCATTAGACCACCGACATCTCACATGCACTCCGGCACTTACAGCTCACACTCTCCAGGAGGAATCCTGTCTGGCCCAATGAACTCACACAGATTCCGGGAGGGAGGCGGGGCAGGGAGCACCGGAGGGGCGGGGCCTGTCTGAAGCTGATGAAGCATCTGAGGGGTGGGACACGCCCTGGGATCGATCCTCCGCCCACCCTGCATCCGAAATCGCACGCTAATCAGTGCCCACTAAACTCGAGCAAAGGAAACTGTGCTTGTGCCTACTACTCAGTGCTTTAAGCGAGTTTTCGGACACACTACAGTCGCTATTTTCTTCAGTCTGATAGGCGGAAGTTCACAGCTGGGTCCTTGCATGCTGCAGAATTTGAAGCAGCATGCCATCCGGGTAAGGCTCGCATACCGACTCAGCCGGTTTGAGATTTCAGACACACTACATACATATGCATACTGGTTTTTGCCTACTGTACAGGCTGTAGTATGCGATTTTTACCCTGTAAATGCCTCTCTCAGACTCGCCCTGATCCACTGGGCTGAGCCACAAACAAGAACACATCAGAGTGCCATGCTTTAGCTGTGCTCAGAGCCAAACAAGAAGCCATAGATATACACTAAAGGGACAGTCTCTCAGCAAACCACGTTACAATTGTAATGCGTTATTTGCTATTTGCATTCTGTGTTTCAGTTTCTAAGATCTATATTTAATGTCTACATATACAGGATAACACTATCTAACACTATCTAACAAATAAGCTTTGAAAGTTGCCCTTGATTAGAGACATAGGGTATAATAATGAGAGCAAAGAGAAAAGAGAAGAGAAGGCTTGAGAAACAGACCATAGCTAAGAGATCCTGAATCTCCCCCATCAGCACTTGGTCCAGACAGCGTGCCCAGCCAGCCCCATCTATCTCCCAGCAGCATCTGCACTGAACAGGAACCAAAACACCGCAAATAGAAAAAAATATCTGATTCTGGCCTCACTGGGCTTTTTCTACCTCTATATAAAGACAAAAAAACCAGATCAGCTCTGATGTAATCACGGTCTGACTTCAAGGTTAAAAAAACAACAAAAAACTTTTATCAAAAAAGGCTTTTCCAAGACTTTATCCCAAACTTCCGCTGGCCCATTTAAAGGCTAAAAAAAAAAACAAACAAACATCAAGATCCATGTGCAAACTGCAAACTCAAACTGCTCTGTTTGAGAACAACATGGGTGTTGTTACACAGTGAAGTGAAATGCAGCGCAGACTTCAAACAGACACACCAAACAGCAGGATTCCATAAATAAGACTGATGGTCATAAAAAAAAAAAATATATATAATATATATATATATATATATATGCATGCACGGAATGTGGGCCCTACGGAAATGAATCGGTGCAAACGAACAAATAAACCCCCATAGCCCCACACACAAAGCTGTTCTCTGACAGCTCTGTGGGTGCAGGGGAAAGATGAAGGTCAGGCAGAAGAGAGGCATGCACCCATAACTGTGCATATATAATTTAGCACTGAACGCGCACATCCCTCCCAGAGCCAACATGCCTCTGTGTCTTGTTATGGCTTTTTAATGGGCTGCATCTATGGCCCGGCAATGCGGGGGACGGTTAAGATTGAGAGACGGGCGCAGCAGAAGGGAGAGGAGAGTGGGCTCCTGCTTCTGAAGACTAAATTGGCCTCTTTCATCTTTTGGCTTGTTAAAACGAGCGCGTAAACAAGGATAGTCAATCAACGGGCCATGGCCTTCACATCCAGCAAATCCCTGACCTGAATTGCTGAGAATGCGGGGATGGGTGGGCCCATTTGTTACATCGTCGTTTTCAGTGGGTATATTATATGAACATGGTCGTTCTGAGAACGCATTCTTCATATGAGTATAAAATTGCCTGTTTTTCCCAACAGACCTTTCTGAAAGCCCCATCAGTATTCATGAGCCAGAAAAGGGCTTTTGATGTCTGGTCCACCTCCCACTGTCTCTCCTAATATGGGCTTATTTTTCGATGCGTTCACATTGATGTGAGTTGCAGCCACAGGCCACCTGCATGGTTTTAAAGCCCTGCCAGGCCCACAGCTCCCCGCTGTGCTAACAGGCACAGGTCTGAAAATAAATTTGTTAACGGGTGCGGAGCTTGTCATCACTCCACCATTTTCTCACATCCTGTTTTCCATCTCTCAGTTTCACTGTGTCTCAGACAGGTGACAAAGACAAAGAAAAAAAAAGACAAGACAAAAGAAATAAAACCAAAATTCAGACAAGAGCAACACAACCGCTGATGAATTCTACATGGATAAGAGACCTCTAATGAGGTAACAGTTTAAAGTAGAAAGTAGCCAATCACAGGCAATCCCAATTTTTGATGAATCAGCAGGGAGGGAACCCATTGTCAGGAGCTCGTAAGCAACACATTTTCAGGTTGTACATCTGAATTTTTTAATCAATAGAACACTTTCACTCCAAATTAAGTGTTGGGCTGGCAATGCGATAAAGAAAAGAATAAATGAGTATCCTGTCTTTGGCTGAGAGATCACTGCCAAGGACAGTGGGGGGGGAAGCACCTCGCAGTGTGAAAGGGGAGCAAACAGTGCAATAATTATCGCGAGGACAGACATCTGACACGACACGTTTACAGCCATCAAACTGGGTCTGCGGTGAATAATTATTCCAATAAGACTGACAGTCTGAGAGCGCAGCAGGTTTCAAATGCAATCACAACTGATTCACTCATATGACTTCAGTTTACATAAACCACTATACCAAATGCTACTCTGTTTGTAATGATATAATGTTGCAATGTGTGCTTCACAGAGAACAACGCCAATGAGGTACTTTCAAACACATCTGAAGTTCCTTCATCGGCTATGCAGTATGCGTCTGTTAAATGCAGCTCTCCATTCATACTGTACCATTCCATACTTTAAACACAAAGGGCACTGGGGGAAACGTTCAATATGCACATAGATTTTGCGCCTATATTTTGTTTAATGTAGAAACAAAAATAACTCAATTTATAGGCACAATCAGTGTCTCCTAGGTGTTATTTTGGTCCACGCCATGAAAAGGACCCTGCGGACCAGGTTTCACAGACAGCTCCGGCTACTGATTTGACCTCAAACCTTAAAAACAATATGAAACAAGATGGAGTCTTGATGGAGTAGTTTCCCTGGGCCGTGGATTAAGATTACGGGTGGGACAGCAGGTTTAATCCCATACACTGAGAAAATAAACACCTCTAATCACAGAGTATGGACCCAAGCTCCTTATATCCTGTGTTGATTTATTACCACCTAGCCTGACCTGCATCTGGGCTTTTTTCATTCGGCTCTGTCACACAGAGGCATGTCAGACACAGCAAAGTGCACTTTAACAATGCATCTGATACAGAAGAAAAACAAGGTCAAGCTCCACCACGCTGGAACAGGCTAAAAATATGACTGGCTGTAGGCTATGTGTTTCCTCTTTTGAAAAACAATAGAAAATATATTTTTGAAAAAAAAAAAAAAAAACAACTCAAAAACAAAAGCTGTGTTCACAACCCCCACCCCCCCACCCTACAAACCCAGACTGACCCACTTGTGACTGATGAGAAATGAAATTATTTTTCTTCCTTTGGTGACACCGAGTGTTATTGTTTGAGGCGGACCTCTGGATGTGGACGTCACCCTGTCAGGCAATAATTGTTACTTTGCAGGTTGTTGGGCGTTCAGCGTTCACTTCTGCACCCTGCCCTTCACAAGCAGCCACCTTCAGTGGCTGCCCATTTCCCGCCTGCATGCATGTTGGCAGCAATAAACAGATGGGTGGATGGAGGGACAGTTGCATACATCTGCATAATTAACTACAAACGCGCGCTGCGCAAATCGCCGGGCTGCATGAGAGAAAGGAAGGCGATCGATAATCATATGCACAGTTCAACATGTAATGAATCTGGTAATCATTTGATTAATGAGCAGTAAATTAATAATCTTGATCTTAATGAGACATGGTTGTCATGGCAAAATGCTGAATCTGAGTGGCATGGTACTCTCCTGTGTGCATCACGGATTTCACTGAAAGCAATACTTCACATTATAAACATGAGAATAATAATTCTAAAGATAAAAAACAATAGCAATTTCTACGCAATTTAACTGGATGTGAAAAACAGTATCATAGAAGGTAAAAATACACTCATGGTTCAATCTTCAAAATTTTTGAAGTTTTACATTTTTTTTTTTATTTATATTCGATCAACTTATAGGAATGCTTCAGCACCGGCGTAAATCAATCTAAATTTTTTTTCTAAACATTTTATGACAAAGTTACACTTAATTATGATATTTTTATACCAGAGGATGCATGCCGTGACCTACTGCAGTTCTGAAATACAGACTCAGCTCTGCCAGATATTTAAAATACTTCACATTCATTTGTAAAGTACTTCATTTACTTGCAGAATGCATTCTCTGCAATGCAAGTGACCAAATGAACCAGTGATCCTTCAGCTCTAGATATTAATATGCAAATTTAAACATTAACTTTTAAAGTTATAATTAAATATTTAAAAACCTTCTGGTTGATGGGTAGCCTGTTGCCTGTTGTCATGTGGAATGTGTAATTCTGAAAGGGAAGCTTTAACCGTGTAAAACAAACAGCAGAATTCCTGCGTCACGACCACAATGTCCACAATGAGACTCCACAGACGAGCCAGAGCAGATTCCTCACGCTGACTGCTCTTTGAGCGTGCTCCTCCCGCAGTCCGGGGACGACCTCAGCACAGCAAACACTCCAATCTGAGATCACCATCTCCCCTGCAGCCATTTCAGTCTCCTACGCTCTCTGTTGTTCTGCTTCTTCCCGTCTTGCGAGGCATTTTTTTTTACTCATTGTTTTGTCTTCTCACACTCTCTCCTTTCCTCTACCTGTATTCTCAGAGGTGGAACTGTGGAGCAATTCTTAGCTTCTCTTATATCCAGGGTCAGAGCTAACCGTGAGAGACACACTGGCTAGCATTTCCATAAACATATAAATGCATAACATACATACACAAACTGATATGTGTAATGGTGAATGGGTGGTTCTAAAGGAGGTGGACTGCTTACTTGTAGGTGATGGAAACTGAACACTTATCTTATGTTTCCCAATATTGCCACATTACCTCATTGCCAAAAAGCCAGGCTTTTCGGCAAATCCGAGTGACATCACTCTGCCTGGAAGGTGTGATGACCACAATATGGAGAGCAAGGTAACAGATAATTCAATGACACTATTGATTAACTGGCACCGACGCCATCCTTCAACCGGGCATTATTCACCCGCAAGATGATTCCACAAGAGAAAGAGGATACCTGTTTGTGCAATCTCAGGTAGGTCAGACTGCAGGTGTTGGTGGAAATAGAGATTAAAGTAATTAGCTGCACTAGCAGATCTGAAGAGGCAGAGTCTGGACTCCATTAGGAACCTCCACAGATTCTTCATGGAAAGGGTTAATGAGATGCCTGGATCGATGCAGCATGGAGCTGCCAGACCTGGGATCCCTGTCCGCACTTTCATCAGCACCTTTGACAGAGCTCCAACATCTACCCTGCATGGCTACACAACCTAAACACTCACTATTTACCTTCAATACCGTACAGCCAACATCAACCCTGCATGGCTACACAACCTAAACGCTCACTATTTACATTCAATACCGTACAGCCAACATCAACCCTGCATGGCTACACAACCTAAACACTCACTATTTACCTTCAATACAGTACGGCCAACATCAACCCTGCATGGCTACACAACCTAAACACTCACTATTTACATTCAATACCGTACAGCCAACATCAACCCTGCATGGCTACACAACCTAAACACTCACTATTTACCTTCAATACAGTACGGCCAACATCAACCCTGCATGGCTACACAACCTAAACACTCACTATTTACCTTCAATATCGTACGGCCAACATCAACCCTGCATGGCTACACAACCTAAACACTCACTATTTACCTTCAATATCGTACGGCCAACATCAACCCTGCATGGCTACACAACCTAAACACTCACTATTTACCTTCAATATCGTACAGCCAACATCAACCCTGCATGGCTACACAACCTAAACACTCACTATTTACCTTCAATATCGTATGGCCAACATCAACCCTGCATGGCTACACAACCTAAACACTCACTATTTACCTTCAATACCGTACAGCCAACATCAACCCTGCATGGCTACACAACCTAAACACTCACTATTTACCTTCAATACCGTACAGCCAACATCAACCCTGCATGGCTACACAACCTAAACACTCACTATTTACCTTCAATACCGTACGGCCAACATCAACCCTGCATGGCTACACAACCTAAACACTCACTATTTACCTTCAATACAGGATGGCCAACATCAACCCTGCATGGCTACACAACCTAAACACTCACTATTTACCTTCAATACAGGATGGCCAACATCAACCCTGCATGGCTACACAACCTAAACACTCACTATTTACCTTCAATACAGGATGGCCAACATCAACCCTGCATGGCTACACAACCTAAACACTCACTATTTACATTCAATACCGTACAGCCAACATCAACCCTGCATGGCTACACAACCTAAACACTCACTATTTACCTTCAATACCGTACAGCCAACATCAACCCTGCATGGCTACACAACCTAAACACTCACTATTTACCTTCAATACCGTACAGCCAACATCAACCCTGCATGGCTACACAACCTAAACGCTCACTATTTCCTTCAATACCGTACAGCCAACATCAACCCTGCATGGCTACACAACCTAAACGCTCACTATTTACCTTCAATACCGTACGGCCAACATCAACCCTGCATGGCTGCACAACCTAAACACTCACGATTTACCTTCAATACCACACGGTCAACATCAACCCTGCATGGCTACACAACCTAAACACTCACTATTTACCTTCAATACAGTACGGCCAACAACAGAATCATATTTATGGGTGTAACAACGGCCAGCAGAATTTTAAATATCTTGATGTCTCATCCAGTTGGCCAGTCATGTTGACTGGCATGCTACATCAAGTTTAGTGACTCTACACCAATCCCGTGCAGAGTGACATAATAAATGATAATAATATATGATAATATAATAAATGATAATAATATATGATAATAAATGACCCCATGCCACCTGGGTGAGGTATGACAGGACTAACACGAAGGTACTACCAGAACAGGAGTAAAACACACATTGGGTGGTTGACCTGAAGCAGGTAGGTGTACAGTGATAATGTAACACAGACAGACACAGAACATGCACTCAACACAGAGAATTATCAACACAGTCATCATTTCCTTCAAAATGTCAACAGTATGAAGCCTATAATATCACATACCCGGGGGGTAGGGACCATTACAGGTTGGGAAAAACTCTACCCCTTACTTTCATAAATGGGGAAATGCTGCCTTTCAAAATATATCATGCTTGTATTGGTAATAATGGTATGTACACTCTTAGGAAAAAAAAAGTTCTTAAAGGGTTCTTTGCTTGTCCTACTGGAGGAACCCTTAAATGTTCTTCTTTGATACGGGTTTCACTCACAGGTTCTCTGTAGAACCTTATTCTAAGGATAAAGAACCCCTGATAAGATATCTGTATCTAAGATGAACCTCTACGGGTTCCCCAGATAGACTAATGAAAAATCTTTAAAGGTTCTAGGAACCATTTTTTAGTGTATGGCAACTGAAAAAATGGTCACAGTAAAAATATATTCATTAGAAAATGCAAGAGCACACAATCAATAGATACAGCAATAGTGTAGCCACACAGCAGGCTGAAATACTGGGATGGAAGTGTGTGACATGTGAAATTATGGGGGTTTCAATAACACAGAAATGAATCACTGGCTCCAGCCGTGAACCTCTACTTCAGCGTCTTGCAGAACTGACATGTTTGCACTGGGTTGACCCATTCCAGCTGTACAGTCTGATAAGACCATGGCAAAACTGCCCAGAAAACCATTACTCATTTACAAATTTACTTTCTAAAAGACAAAACAGGAAGCAAACAAACAATAGTTTGCTTAAATGAATGCACCTTTGTGTAAAAAACACAAAGGATGCCATGACAAACTCATTACAGCAAGAAGTATTTTAGAAGTCAAGAGGGTTTCTAATGCCGGCCATGCCGAACACACTCAACTGCATAGTTTTTAAGGGAAGAAACATTGTGTCCTCTCATACAAAACCAACGTGACATCTTGCGTGCAAGCGAGAGAGAAATGCAGGAGAAATGCAGGCCACCCCACTGGTGTTTCAGGGCTGTGTACGTCGCACGGACTTCCACTGCAGTAGGGTTGCGCATACCTGTGCACCTACTACGTCGGCGAGCGGAACTGCATTGGGTATGTATCCTCTCTTGCATAAACAACCGCTACTCCAAGTCACCGTGTTTCATACCACCCCGCCCGGAAAACAAAAATGAGGACAAAACGCAACATGAATCTTAATTTATTCTCATAGAGCATAGCTGTTGAGCCTTTAGTCTGACACACCTAGGGCCGCTACGCGCGATCTTAAGCTTTAATCTCCAATTTTGGCACCAATATCTGGCCCTGCCCTGTCGCTGACCTGAAGAGGAATTAATCAGCGTCGCTCACAATCAGAGCACTACTGAAAAACAGAAACCGGTGATGCTAACGCTCTGTGGGCGAGCAACTCTTAATGAAGTTGAACCGTTGCCCTGGTTCTGTATCAAACCGTGACAGCACTTTCAATGATGGATAGCGGACGGCTCCTTACCTCTTGCAGCTGCTCCAGCTCCTGTTTCAGCGCCTCCTGTTCGACTTCCAGATCGGCGTACTGCTGCTTCAGAGTCTGATTCTCCTCCAGCACCACGAGACCGCATTCCGCCGCCCGAATCTTCTCCCGGTTAGCCTCTGCGAGCTCTCGGGTTAGCCGCTCTACCTCCGCCCGGTACTGATCCACGGATTCCCCGCATCCTCCTCCAGCAGCCATCGCCCCTCACTCACTCTCTCCTGTCTCGCCGTCTCTACGTTGGCTAGCGGAGAGGCGTAGGCAGAAACAGCTGTAGCAAAATTGAACCCTCCCCTCCCTGTGATCGGACGAGGATGAAAACAGAGCAATGACAAAAAATTAGGTAAATAATGTGAACCTCCCACGCCAATATGAGATCCTTGTGAAGCAGAGCTGGCCAAATTAGTCCTGCAGATGTTTTAGTTGAAAAGATGGCAATGTTAAAATCCCTTGTCAGCGCCCTGCCCTTCGGCTATCTGTCTCGCATCCTTTTTTCGTTTCTTTTTTTGCTTATTCATGGGGACCTGGGCGCCATCTCTCCCGTCTGCTCTGGAGCGAGGTGCACATAACTTGCTTCCATCCTTTTGCTGATGACGTCAGTTTATCTCGGCGCATCGCTCTTGTTCTGTCAGTGCATCTTGCCTGTTTACAATGGATGGAAAAGCTGATTGGTTGCGAGGAACAGTTGACAAGGAATACATTAAGGCGATAATAATAATAATAATAATAATAATAATAATAATAATAATAATGATAATAAAGTGAAACAATACATTGCAGATAAATGTTATATAAACATAACATTAAATATTATATAATAATATATATAGTAATATATAAATCAGTTAATCCATTATTATTATTATTAGTTGTGTTATTATTATCATAATTTTTATAATAATTATTATTGAACCACTCTGTAGTGATGCCATTTTCTAGTGAGCTTTAGCTGATAATCTGGCCAAAGATTTATTTATAATAAGATATTAAAATACAGAGAGACAGGTGCATAATGGAGCCAGCGGATTCTGGTTTTCATTTCCAGCACCTAAAGGACAGAACATATGTCCCCTGGTCAGTTTGACAGAGAACTCAAATTTCACAAAAGCAGACTCAGCCAGGCTGCACTTCTTACTGGGCACTTTTCAGTTATCATGTTCTAGATAAGGGGAACTATGTTATTGAATTTGTTTCCCTTTTCCTTGTTTGTTCCAGCTGTGTTTCCCATTTAATTGTACAATTCACGCTCTCACTCACATGCATCATAATTATATCAGCTGCTTAAGTGACTTACAATAAACATATTTTAACACATTTTACACATTTAAGCACAGGGATAGGGAGGCAGAACTAACTGACTTACTATCGCCATCTGCTGGAGAACACAAGAATATAAATTCAAAATTGACTTCATGGCCAGTGAGGGGACACAGGATATCGACAGTTCCTTAAAAACCCCTCAGCCTTAATGTGATTACAGGAAGAGAACATTGTGCACTGATTAAGGAAAGTAAGTTACTCTCCATTCAAGGTCTCCAGTAACACAGCTCATAAAAGTGCTTCACTGCTGCTTTTAGAATGAGGAAAACATGTTGTATTTAATGTCTAGTTGCTGGACACCTTTACCTTGGCTGTTGGTTGCATAAGGAGTGACACCAGCTCTTACGTACATCACACTCCCCCTGGTTACACCCCATCATGCTCACCAGGTGGGAGGGGAGAGCTACAGGTGGTAATAAACATAACTGGAAGGAAAGGGTTGGGAAAAACTATGTCGCATTATTGGATTGGTTGAATAACTGTCTGTCAAAATTTCAGAACTGGCTGGCAGTCCCGTCCTCCTTCTAGGAACCATGGTTACATAAATAACTTGCCATTCCCATTCCCCTTCATGCTGAAATAGATGGCCACATTGTTGGACACAGTAGGCCCATGTAAAATACAGCTATTTGAGTGTAAATATGCCATTTTTAAGTTAGCTCAAAGACTAGCTACAGTTGCGACCGGGTCACTTTTTAGTTTAGTCTAGTTTCTGGTTTGAGCTGGCATGCTAATTGCTTACTGACTGTTGGCTTATTTGCAAAATGTGTATCTTTGGATGGTTTATCACATTTGAGTGTTCAGGCAGGCTCAGCATACTTTAACTTTATGAGGCCAGATACACTGTAACCGAAACTGTAATTGCAGTTTAATCACTGACCATGCAGTGGCTGGCCAGCTTGCTGGCTAGTATACTTGTTCAACTCTGGGTGGTTTTGGTTACAAGGTAAAATGTAGGTATAATCTGAATGAATGAATGGATGTGTATCTGTATGTATGTATGCGCTGTGAGGTACCACACCATTTCATATGATCTATCTGTAATTCTTGATCAGCATAATGGCTGTAGCTCCATTGTCCCAGAACAAGAACCTGTGGGTGCAGGAGCTTGTCTGATAAGAGTTGATTGCACAGGGAGCAGTATGAGGCTGTAAAGGCAGATAAGGCCGGGGTGAAAAGTTTAAGAGTTTAGAGTCAAGGCAAGTCCGCTGTTATAAAAACACAAACACACGAGGGTGAAGCACAAGTCAGTGGGGCAGACTCTCAACATACAGCAACCCCAAAGCAAAGGAACCCCAAAGCACAGCAACCCCAAAGCACAGGAACCCCAAAGCAAAGCAACCCCAAAGGAACCCCAAAGCAAAGGGACCCTAAAGCACAGGAACCCCAAAGCAAAGGGACCCCAAAGCAAAGGGACCCTAAAGCACAGGAACCCCAAAGCAAAGGAACCCCAAAGCAAAGCAAAGGACCCCCAAAGCACAGGAACCCCAAAGCAAAGGAACCCCAAAGCAAAGGGACCCCAAAGCACAGCAACCCCAAAGCAAAGGAACCCCAAAGCAAAGGGACCCTAAAGCACAGGAACCCCAAAGAACCCCAAACAGCAAAGGAACCCCCCAAAGGGACCCTAAAAAGGAACCCCAAAGCAAAGGGACCCTAAAGCACAGCAACCACAGCAAAAGCAAAGGAACCCCAAAGCACAGCAACCCCAAAGCAAAGGAACCCCAAAGCACAGCAACCCCAAAGCAAAGGAACCCCAAAGCAAAGGAACCCCAAAGCACAGCAACCCCAAAGCAAAGGAACCCCAAAGCACAGGAACCCCAAAGCACAGCAACCCTAGAGAAGAGGAATCCTAGAAGACAGAAACCCCAGAGCACTCTGCTGCTAAATCTTAATTTTCAGGGTCCGAAATCAGGCCTTACACAAGATTGTTCTAAAACAAAAGCAATAGAATTACAATAAACTACAACAGAATCCTTAAATAAAACATACTCCTGCTATGTGAATACTTGCTAAAATAATCTATTTTGAAAATACATACATTTATAAATGTATACTTAAAATCTAGTTTTAAAATCTAAAATAATTTTTAAATCCTGGCACAGTGTTTCCTTGGTATTTGCTTTATGAAATCCTTTATGATACATTTTTTTCCTTTTTAAAAGGATTTATTCTTCCCTTTCTTGCTATGGAAGAATGGTATCTCTGTAGGAGCTAGCTGTGGTTAGCCATGGAGCTAAACTTTCTGCTTTGCCTGAGAATTTGACATTTTTTGGACTTATGTATGCTCCATGATATTCTTCAAAAAGTCTCCAGTATTTGATTAATTGTATTTATGTCAGTAAATCAAAATGTCTGTCAAAATGACAAATATATAAATGACGTTTTCTCCATAAAGTACTGTTAGGCTCTCAGTGCACATTAGTATTTGTATGTACAGTCTTAGTGATACTTGACAGGTGTTGCACACCAAATCAGATACTCTATGTTAGCTTTATCATTTCAGCTGGATGCCTCCTCTATTTTACTGGCTGTCCAGCAACTCCCTATTCTCATGATGTTGCTGTGATATTCAACATTTATTCAGCTCATAAGATGATCATATTCAAAGAGACAACCAAACAGACAATCAGGTTTTTCATTAATACGACATATCCTTGTCATTTTCCCTCACAATTGCCTTGATAAGGTCTCAAAACCCTCTCCCCACGGTCTTCGGCTCTCTGTGTGGCTCCTGAGTCACACAGCATTCCCTCATCTGGACATTTTGTTCTTCAATTAAAAGTGAAGTTCACTGCTGATAAGAGGAATCAGTGACTAATCAGTTCCTAAAATGATCACCTGATCTATCCGCACTGTTATCTGCGTTCAGCAATTAACTCGGTGAGATACAGAGGAGTGAAAAACATGTATGTCTGATGATGGCAGAATTCTGTGAATCCTGTCGTTAGACACATTCGGTGATCGCTGAACTTTATTTCACCCTGAACTTCAAAGAGGTTTTTTTTTTTTTTTCCCTCTCTCTGATAAGTGACAGCGGCTCGCATTTCCACTCCCAAAGCTCATATTGACAGGAATTTATTGAAAGTTGTGAAAGACCCGTTTATGTTTTTTTAGTTAAAAGATACAAAGTAAAGCAAAAACAGCAAAATGAAAAACCAAATTAAATGTTAAAAGCTGAAATATTTTTATCAATTGATCTCCAAAGAAATGTAATGTTCTGAAATGTTCTGTCTTTGTAAAGTCTACATTTTTATTGTTTTTATTGGAACAAATGGAGTTTGGAAAACAGTTTGCTAATTCTCTTCAAGCCTTGTAGTGTTGGACACCACACTTCATAATTTAACAGCTGATAGCTGGTCTCTTGCAGACACAGGGTATATCGCCGTGGTGAAGGGCAGACACATGCCATGTCAGGCGAAGGAACAGTTTTCATAATGAATCAGCTTCTTGGTACTCAGTCCCTGATTCCAAGCTTGTGCTGACCTGCTCACGACCCTGGCGGAATTAAGATAAGACGGAGCCATATCTCTATGGGGCAATAAACCCATTGAGCAATAATTAGAAAGCTCAACATAATCTCACATTTATGGCCATGCCAACCACTAAAACACCCTGATTATCTCTGACAGGGAAAGATACTGTCAATTAAAGATGCAAACCTTCACAGAGTTTTTTTTTTGCAGGTAATTGCATTTTAATAAAACTCTGAACTTTAGGAATGTGTAAGTTATGCACACCTCCCTCTCTCTCTTATGTTTTCTGTCTTTGCTCTGTCTATTTTCTGTCTGTGCATAATAAATGCTTTATTTTCAGAGCAAAATTTCCAATGACTTTGGACATACAAAACATTGAACTATGTTGCTAAGAGGAGATATAAAAAATGATAAAATAACAACATAATAAATACTTTATTTTCTGAGAGCAAAATTTCCCAATGACAAATAGTTCCAGAAAAGCACATGCACCTAGCCACGGTGGAGAATATGCACTTAGATGCTACATCACGCTGTGAAGCTAAATTAAATACTTGAATTCCTTTGAATTCTAACAGGACGGAATGATTTAATGATTTCTACAACAATAAAGAGACTTGCAAGATTGCAATTTCTTAGGAATCCAGTTCAGTCATGTTTTAAAACATCCAAAAGCATGTAATGATGTGAGCGGCAGTCTCTCTACCAGCTTGAAGAACCTAAAGTCCAGTCATGAGAAACAGTGAACAGTGCGCCCCCTACAGGCTTTCTGTGATCCACGTCAGCTGAAAGTGTCCATGAGCGTGGGGCACTGCTGTGGGAGCCAGGGGAAGGTGGGAGGCTGTGGGGGTGGCAGCAGCACCAGGTGGGGGTGGAGCTTCGGCAGGCAGTGGGGAGAGCAGCCAATCGGCAGGGATGGAACTCCACAGGGGCGGGGTTTGTGTAGCGGTGGGTGGGATTGTGGAATGCTTGAGACAGCCAGGGGTGACAAAAGAAACACCCCCTCACCCTGTGAATGAATGATAGAGAAGAGTTGAGACAGCACTCACAAAATACACCATTTTCTCAAATCAGATTGTTCCTGATAGCTTGTGTAACTCATTATTACCTTCAGTAAAAATGTTGCAAGAAGAAAAAAGAAAAATGTTTCACAAACATAATGGGTGTAACTATCATGTTGTATAATTTAGTTATGTAGTGAAATTCAGACTTAAATATCTTGAATTATATCCTAAGTGAATTACAAAAATGCGTTTTGCAAATGCCTTTTTTTACATTGAATTGATCAAATCATAAAGTATCTCATTGCACAGGAAAACTCCACCATTCAAAGTTCTTGTAGTTCATAAAGAACTACCATTCCCATCATCACATGCTGTAACTGACCATAACTGAACTCACCTTCCCATGAGGGCAGCCATGTTGCAGCACAGGTACCTGGTCTCTCATGGCCAGGTCCTGCAGGCCCCCAAAGTCTCGCAGTGACTCAGTTTTGCGCCATTTTGCTCGGCGATTCTGGAACCATATCTAAACATGGACCACAGGAATTAAGTTACTGGCTGTTTCATGCAGAGACACAACCTATCCCATATGAGACATGCATACATACTTCATTTCACCCAGAGTCTGGTCCAAAGTTTGGTTCAGAGCTCACAGTTTACACTGTGCACAGTATTTTTACACCTATTATTTATTGACTGTAGCCTCCGGTGTAGCTTTTGAATTTGTTTTTGCTACCTGCCCTCTTCCTTCAAGCAGATATATAAATCTACAAATTACATATTGTTGTTTGTATCATTTTTTTTATCTTCATCTATGTGAGGAAGGTATAGTTTTGGTACTCTACATTTAATACTCTGTCAGATATCTGTGTGAGGCAGCACAGTTTTGGTATAGTTTTGGTATTCTACATTTAATACTCTGTCAGATATCTGTGTGATGGAAGTTTTGGTATAGCTTTGATATTGTATGTTAAATATTCTGTCAGATATCTATGTGAGGCAGCACAGTTTTGGTATAATTTTGATATTGTGAATTTAATATTCTGTCAGATATCTGTGTGAAACCAGCACAGTTTTGGTATAGTTTTGATATTGTGAATTGAATATTCTGTCAGATATCTGTGTGAGGCAGCACAGCTGTGGTGGTGTACCTGCACTCTGCCCTCAGGTAGTTGTGTGAGGCAGGCCAGCTGGTCCCTGGTCTGGACATCAGGGTAATGTGTGACCTGGAACACCTTCTCCAGCTCCTCCAGCTGTGTGGCAGTAAAGGTGGTTCTGACACGCCGCCGGCCCTTCCTCACCACTGAGTGTGAACACACATCACCATCATCATTACCTTCATCACTATCATCATTGTTATCACCATCATCGTCATTAACATCATCATAACTTTCATTGCATCATCATCACCATCAACATTATCATCATCATCACCTTCATCGCATCATTGCATCACCTTCATCATCATCATCATCATCATCATCATCATCATCATCATCACAGATGGAAAGGTCAGAAGGAGGAAGGCTAATTTTCTCACCATGTGGGGCCAGGCACTGCCGGTCCTCCTCCTGGGCTCCTCTCTGCGCACCCTCACCCTGCCGTGGGATAGCGGGGGAGCACGCTCTCTGTGTCCTGCTGTGGTCAGATGGCGGGTGGTCAGCAATCCAGCCAGTCACGGTCAGCTCATACAGGGCGTCCCCTCTGTCCGGTGCGGCTAACCTCTCTGTGGACAGAGCGAGAGGTGTTAGCGCACAGACAGAGCAAGAGGTCTTAGCGTGTAGCTCCTCAACAGCTTCTCCAGTTGCAACTATGCCTGCTGTTATGACCATATTTCATTTTTCCAATTTATGAATTACTTTATTTCTTTGTCAGAAACGATTTACCGCTGGTAAATGAATGCGCTGTATACATCAAACGTGGCCAAATTCATTTACAACAATTAAAATAAAAATGATTATTGTACCAGAAAGTTAAAATTTATTTATAATCCACGATATTTAACGTGTAAAGCACGTTTTTTTAAAAAACAAATAGTCAGCATTTGAATGATGTCTTTTTTTTTAAATTCGAAATCGTACAAGTGGTAGACTTGTCTGCAGTTTAATAAAATCCCGTCACTGGAAATTCGAAAAACACCCTAAGTAGAAATAAAAACAGTTAAACCAATGCGCATCGTTAATTTGTCTACAGAAAAACCTTCTAGAAAAGCCCTTTAAAAATACGACTATAGAGCTCTACTTTGCTTTCAACTATTCGTCAGTTTTAGTCAAGGAACGAGAAACAAAACCAAAGGGCAATCAAAAACAGCTCCGATATTCTAGGCTACTGTCCAATACAATACGTTTTCATTAAAAAACTGAGAATTCAGGTAGTACTTTATTCTGGTTTTGTTTTCCATTCGATCTGCTATTTAGAGCACCGATTTAGTCTGGATTTCTCTACTGCGAGCGTGATTCAAAATCTTATATTAAGAGACTTTTATTTTCTGCTTTAATGATGCAGCACAACATTCTCTTTAAAAAGAAGCAAAAATTCGAAAATTATTATTAAAGACTATCAAGTACACCGATATAATTATTTGTATACAATATACAATACAACCATTTGGAACAATTTTGTTACTTTCAATTTTTGGTTTATCTTCCTTAAGCGGGTACAGATCCAAGTTAACGTTTTACGCATTTAACCTTGTGTTTATAATTTTTTGCTGATATCTGAATAAACTTAGTCTAATTTTCACTTTGCAGAGTCTCTCTTGCCTGTGCTTTTCCCTTTGCAAAAAAGCATCTTTGTTTTAATTAAATAAGATGATACTTTGTAATAAAAATATTATGTCTTGTTAAATTCACTGATTAGGTACCTGGATATTTTCTGGGTTCACTCTCCTCTTGCTCCCCCTGAGCTGTGACTCCTGTGGAGGCAGTACCCAGCTCCCTTTCCCCTCTCCACCCCTGTGACAGACAGGACGGCTTCCTCAGGATCTCTTCAATGGAGTGGGACAGGGTTTTAGGGGGAGCCGAGCACCCCCTCCCTCCAGCCGGGCTCTGTCTCTGGGTCTTCGAGCCTCCCACTGACTGCAGCTGCGGGGATCCCTGGGCCAGCGGGGGCATTGTCCTTCCCTGTGCCTCTGGCATTCTAACTCGCCCACTGTCCTTTCAGTATTACGATCGCAGATAAGTCAAAGCTCTGAGATACCTAGCACAGACCACAGAGTGAGGGTACTGCACTGCTTTTTCCCTCTCTCCATCGACCAGCAGATAGCGCCGGGCCAGTATATTATGATCAGGTAGAGGAGGAGTAAGATTACTGTGTAACTAAAGTGCCAATAAACGCTCTCCATACGCTGTGCTGAGACCTGCTCTCCATACCTTCCTCTGGGGCTAATGGCTAATGATCATGCTGCATCCTGGCATTAGTGTCATTCGTTATCTGCCCCGTTTCTCCTCAGACTTATCATAAATGCGGTACATGGACATTCTGTTCAGCAAAACAATGACACCAGAACTGAGTGCTGTACATGAAAGCGGTGCACTGGGAGGTAAAGGTGGAGGTGAAATATCTGTTGCCATGCCTACCCTGTGTGAACCCTGAACTCACAATAATAAGCTCACTCCTTCATTAGAGCAAACCTCTCTCAGGTAATCAGCTGATAACCCCCCTGATAAGTGAAATATCATTCATTGATGGTCTGCTGTATAAACACTCGTTCTGGATCATATTTCATGAACATGACTGCATTTCAAGGTGTTTATTATTCATTTGTAAGTAGTGCAGTAGTGTCTGTATTTGTTCGAGGAGTCCCAAGGGGTCCAACTCAGCTTCAACTTCAGCTTTATTTATCCTTTATGTATTCAGGGCAATTGGTTTTGCAGCAAGACATAGATATAAGACAACACTAATACAAAAAGGTACAAGACAAGACAATTAAATACAAAAAGCATGCACAGGGTACATCAACCCCACCCCCCACCCCTCTCTGGCCTAAGTTTGAAGGGAAATGGCGGGGGAATGACTGCCTATATCTATTGGCCTTTACAGGTGGAAATCTGAACCAGGAACCAGAAGTTTTTGTCTGAATCTCTGAGTGGAGGGGGTGGCACTGACCAATAAGATGGATTTGGCCGTCTGTATTGTCTGCCTGTTGTACAGGTCGGTGAGGGTACTTCACTGCCTGATTGTCCTGGTGGTGGTAGGACCCCTATGTTGGACTACCTTGACAGTAATGGGTTACAATGAATTGAGAAGGATATATTTTTTAAAATACTGAATGTAGAATTTGTAGATTTAACAATAAAGGTGGTAGCATGAACATCGATTGATCAAGCTTGTTAATGATGAATCAGAAATGTTACATTATTTCATGTTCACTTTTAAGACATAGCCTCCTGAACGGAGGATCTTGGCAATCTCAGTCTATGACCTCTTGCTACCCTTTGCACTCTATTTCACCTTCACTCATTGTGATAACGGCCTCTTACGTGTGATTTTGTCAATGAAGTGGTGTACAGTGACCCCTTGTGGTAGAATGAAAATGAAAAAAACTTCATCGCGATGCTATATATTTAAATTGCCAGCACAAAGATTCTATTGCCATCTAGTGGCTATAAGAGGTATGGCCGTATAGCGTCATTAAAAGCTCAGTTTGCATGAAGCAGTACCGGATTTGCCAGACGTTTACATAAGAGCACAAAACACATTTTTATAAGCCTCACGACCTCGAGTCACTGTGGGTCGCCCTGGTATGATCCTCAGCACCACGTCTAAAATATGTAGAAAATATTTCCTTCACAAATACTAATTTAAAACTGGAAGAGTTTTTTTTTTTTAACCAATTTCCATTTACATTACAGGTTCTTTTTTATTAAGATTATGTGCACACTACTACTACTACTACTAATAATAATGATAATTATTATTATTTTCTTATTAGATGACTGAATGAAGGGCACCACCATTTAGGGGGAACTGGTTGTTAAAAAATATGTATATGGTACACAAATTGTATTTATTAATGAGTGCAGTAGTGTATTATTAATTTGCAATCAGACAGTTGATTTGTTGAGTATTATTGAAATATAGTGTGGCTTCATGGTTGAAACCTGCATGCTATGTCTTCACTCTGAGAATATGCCTGAAACAGTGAATTAAAACAGAGAGCCTTTTGTATTCTTACACAAGGAATCAATGACGTCCAGAAATAGAACAGAAAATACCAAGCAGATTATAAGTTCCCCATGAGCAGAGCCCAGCTGATGTTTCTCATTAGGGTTACAGAGGGGCAGAGCCATGGGCTCAGAGCTATGGGCCCGGTCTTGGCTTGCGAGTGCTGGTACATTGCTTTAACTAAAACACTAGTACCTAGTGTAGAGACATGCCCAATCTCCCAGAATGCAGTGTTGTCTCTGCCAGTGCTGATAGTGGCTATGAGGTACCAAAGGAGGGAGGGTAGTAGTTGACAGGATGTTCTCTACTATATTGGACAATTGTGATTCCCCTGGGTGCCTAACTGCCTGCAGTGAAACGAACAGACTCAGTGCATGTTTATTAACATTTTGGGGGCTGAAACATGCTTTATGCACTCTCCTGAACTGACAGACAATGCAGACATGACTGATCGATGAATGTGTGAGGGTAGAATGAGTTTTCACTGACCACAAAATGAGAGGAGTGATCATCTGCTGCCATAGTCCATGATTTGAGGTTTTTCCTCAAAGAAGTCTTTTGATTGGTTCATGTAACAAATATGACAAGTGATTGACAGCATATCATCACTCCGCCCATCACTGAGCCCATGAGGTCTCCTATTGGCAGAGAGTGCCATCTTAGCCTTTGGCATGAAAATCCATTCAGATTCATCTCACATGGCCCTGATACCAACAGCAGAGCCCAGAATACCAATACCTACTCCAAAAACAGATTGCTTACAAAACCCCAGAAATAGTTTTGTAAGATGGCAGGAGCTCCTGGCTCAAGCCCACACTTTACGAAAAAAAGAAATGCCAACAGTGGGGAAAACAAGTGAAGAAAGCAATTTTGTGATGTTCCAAAAGGTTATCTTTCCTCCCATAATCCTCCTGGCCCAAGGTTACATTCTAATAATACTTTTCCCCAAATTTCAAGTCATGGCTGCCAAATACTTGACAGAGTCATTTTCTCTTCCCACTGAGAAGAGTTTTATTGCTGCCACATACAATGGTCTAGCTAACCGATCTTTTTCTGAGGTTATTTTCTGTGAATATGCCTGGAACGGTAGTCTAAACCGCAAAGTCTTTTGTACTCTTGACAACATCTCTAATCACGGCTGCCAAGTACACGACAGAGTTATTTTCTCTTCCCTTCAAGAGAGGTTTAAGGCTGCCACACGCAATCCTGTAGCTAAGCTGTCTTTTTCTCTGAGGTTATTCACCTGGTCCACCACATGGGGTAGTACCTAGACCGAACAAAGTCCTACCACCTGTGCATTTCTGGTTGCTGTGGAGAGGAACACAACCTCCACGCTGCTGTAAAGGGTGGTCAGCGGTGAGGAGTTCATATCGACTGTGGAAAGGCACAGTCTGTAAAAACCAAATGACATCTGGATATGGGGGCAGCCTGGGACTGCGGACCAGCGCCTCACATGAAAGAGCGATATCTGCCCGATCACTTTGATCGAATCAGACCAGATTAAATTAAAACGGCAGAAGCTTCAGTACATTTACCAGACTGTACGATCAAGATATACTCAATCACTCATCAGGGGACAGCTGGGTTCACTGCTGCAGACTGAAACATAATCATTAATGCTTACTGAGGCAAAGTTAACTTTATTACATAAATCAGATGACAGGCCTTTCTGATGTACGTGATGTCCAGAGGACGGTTGCGATCTCCAGACTGGGAAATCCTGCACACGCTTAACATTTATTACTGCCAACTGTACATAAACACTGTGTTTATAATCACAGAATGTCATTCTTCATCATTTATATATAAATATCTATATATGATTGATATAACATGCAAAGCTACACTTTAATGTGGCTAATTCTCCTCATCTCTGCACAGAGGTTTATGTAGATTTATCCTACATACAGTATTCTACTCTAAAGATTATTCTGTATTCGGTGATGACCTATGGTTATATCTTCTAGGAAATCTGGTGCAAAAAGTCAAAATAAACATGGCAGGAGCAGAGTAATCAATTAAGGGAATAGTCAGTTAAGTGATCTACATTGATTGACACGAGCGTGACCATATCTGTATGCTTGTGCAGTGTGCAGTGTGCAGTGTGCAGTGTGCAGTGTGCAGTGTGCAGTGTGCAGTGTCGTGTCGAGGCTGAGGAAGAGGTGATAGATTTCTCAGGGTCCATGGACCATGTGAGCGCAACGGAAAACGTTCTCTGCCACATCCCTGTGTTCATGCAGCTTAGAGCCACAGCATGGACACACTGGACAATGCCCAAGACATTGGGGGCAAGTAGACAGAAAGAGAGAGAGAGAGAGTGACAGACAAAGAGAGAGAGAAACATAGATAGAGAGAGAGACAGAGAGAGAGAGATAGAGAGAGAGAGAGAGAGAGACATCTATCAATACATCTGTTTAATATGGGTAAATGTGTTTATGTTAGGGATGGGAATGTTGTTATTGCCTTTGTTC